>PVIU01010898.1:0-67599 GCA_004026605.1 Ondatra zibethicus
TTTTTTTTTACCACAAACAATATAAAGCTCTGTAAATTCTGTTCTCAGTTCTTGATAGGACTGAGTCATTAACTCGGTAAAGTCTGAGGTGATCTGTATGTAAAAACAGACAAGGCAATTGAATTGATAACTATAATTGGGCTACAATAACAGTAAAAAACTAGACAATGTAGTTATGAAGTTATACAAGAAAACTATGAATGTTATCAGAGAAATAAAGTTCTATTGTATGGACCAGAATGGTGTGCAACCATGGTCTGTAATCGGTCAATTACATGTTAAATAAATGCTGATTGGCCAGTAGCCAGGCAGGAAGCCAGGCAGGATAACCAGACAGGAATTAGAGGTGAGGCAATGAGAACAGGAGAATTCTGGGAAGAGGAAAGCCCATTCCTTTGCAGTTCTGGCCAGCCACAGAAGAAGCAAGATGTGACTGCCTCACTGAATAAGGTACCAAGCCACGTGGCTAGCATAGACAAGAATAATGGGTTAAGATAAGTTATTAGAGTTAAAAAGAAGTCTGAGCTACTAGGCCAATCCGTTTATAACTAATATAGTCATCTGTGTGATTTCTTTGGGACTTAATGACTCTGGGACCTGGGAGGACAGAAAACTCAGTCAGCACCAGAGAAAAAGTATGTATGCATTATATAGGAGCATCACAAAGAGAAGAAGAGTTATCTGGAACTACATGGACTATCAGAAGGATACTAAGTGAACAAGTGTATTTAACTAGTATTTCATACAAAATAATACCAATTGCCTCATTTTAACTGTTCATTAAAAATCAGTAAAAAAAAGAACTTTAGAAATGGTCCCTGGAAGTATAGTCTTAAGGAATTGTTCAACATCTTTAATTATCAAGGAAAAGCAAATCAAAACAACTCTGAGATACCATCTTACACCTGACAGAATGGCTAATGATGACAGCTTACGCTGGAGAGGAGGTGGGGTTAGGGCATCTCTCTTCCACTTCTGTTGGGAGTGCAAACTTGGACAGCCTTTTCGGAAATCAGTCCGACAGTTCCTCAGAAAATTGGGAATCAATATACCTCAAGACCCAGTGATATCAATCCTGGGCATATTACCCAAAGGATACTCAATCATACCACAAGGACATGTACTCAACAATGTTCGTAGCAGCATTACATTTAATGGTCAGAACCTGGAAACAACCTAGATGCCCCTCAACTGAAGAATGGATAAAGAAAATATGGTACATTCACACAATGGAGTATTAGTCAGCTGTAAAAAAAAAAAAAAAAAACCACAAAAAACCCAAGGCCATCATGAAATTTGCAGGCAAATGGATGGCACTAGAAAAAAAAACTGTCCTGAATGAGGTAATCCAGACTCAGAAAGACAAACATGGTCTATACTCACCCATAAGCCATAAGTGGATATTAGACACAAAGCAAAGGATAATCAGACTACAATCCACAGCTCTAGAGAAGCTAGGGAACAAGGAGGACCCTAAGAGGGACACATGCATCACCAGGGAAGAGAAATTAGATGAGATCTGAATAACCTAGGGGCAAGGGGGTGTGGTAAAGAGGACGGGATAGAAGATGAGAACATGAGGGAAGAGGGAACTTGATGGTCGAGGGAGGAGAAGGACGGAGTGGGAGAGCAATGAAAGAGAGATCTTGATAGAGAGAGCCATTATAGATTTAGGGAGAAAACTTGTGCTAGGGAAATTCCCAAGAATCCACAGCTAATACTCCTAGCAATAGTGGAGAGGAAGCCCAAACTGGCCTTACCCTGTAATCAGATTGGTGAATACCCCAACTATGGTCATAAAGCCTTCATTCAGCAACTGGTGGAACCAGATGCAGAGATTCACAACCAAGCACCAGGCCAATCGAAGAGAGAGAGGAGGGAATATATGAGCAAGGGAGATCAAGATCATAATCTACAGAGACAGCTGAACCAAGCTCATGGAAACTCATGAACTCTAGACCGACAGCTGTGGAGCCTCCGTGGAACATAACTAGGATCTCCATATATGGGAAACAGTGTGAGGCACCTGGCAGTAGAACCAGGATTTATCCCTGGTACATGACCTAACTTTTTGGAGCCCATTCCCTATGGTGGTATGCCATGCTCGGCCTTAATGCAGTGGGGAGGGGCTTGGTCCTGCCCCAACGTAATGTGCCAGACTTTGTTGACACCCCATGGGAGCCCTAACCTGTTGGGAAGAATGGATGGAGAGGGCTGAGGGGGTGAAGTGGAGAAGAGGGTAGGGGAGAATTGTGGGTGGAATGTAAAGCAAAATTTTAAAAGAATAAACTAAAATAAAAACAAAAAATCAGGAAACACAAGATGAGGTAATGAGGAACTGTAGCATCACAAGCAGAATTTTTTAAAAAGTGCAAGAGTCCTTATTTCAGGGGATAAAAAATAAAGTTTTCTCAAATCTGGGATCTCTTACAAACAACTAGCATGGTGAAAGAGATCTCTGATCATCATCTGAGAGGGACCTAGTGTGGTTCATGAGAGGGATTGGATGGAGAAAGGGAAGGGGGAAGTGCTATAATTAGATTTTAATTAAAATTTTAAAGAGAGACTTCATTGCATAAAAATGGTGATGCAAATGCGAAGATTAAACCCAAGGCCTATTGTGCAACCCTGTGCTACCTAGAAAGATGAACACCTGAGAATTCTAAATAAAAAAATAATAATCACAATGAACTACTTAGCATTTTTATTTAAAATGTTTAAAATGAATTCTATTTTGAACAAAACCATTTATTTTTACAAAATATTATAAATTAGATATTTAAAGTGATATGTAGGCAAAATTTAAAAAAATAACCAAAACAACTATACACCAAATTTTACTTTCTAAGACTTAAGTAGATTAATTTAAAATGGTGCCGTGTTGGAGCAGCAAGATAGCTTAGCAGGTCCAATCTCTTGCCAACTTTCTGAAGCCAATCCCGAGAACCCACATGAGGGAAAGAGAAACCAGAGTGGATAAGTTGATGTCTGACATCCACATGCTGTCTCCTTGATACACACACATGCATACACACCCACGCCGACACGTGCAGGTGCGTACACACACACACACACACACACACACACACAAATGCAAAGTATAGTGCTTTACTGTATTTTGAGCTGTTGAATATCCCTACATCAATGAATAGCTGTAATCCCTAGATGTTTACAACTGTTTCTCACAGGTTTTGCTGTGAGAAGAGGTGAGAAAGGAGTATTCACTGTGCTCATATATGTCTTAGACACATTGGATATTAGTTCAAAAAGATTTATGCACTTACACACACCTTCATATATAACATTTATATGTTGAAAACTCAGAGAAGACATTGTATACATAATATATAAGTTATAAATATGTTAAAATAATAAAGGCAACGTTATTGAATAACTTCATTTTCTGTGTTTACATTATTACTCTGAACATCAAAACGAAACACTTCCTAAAATATTCCACTTATATGTATGGAAGGAAGTGTTTCCTATAGCTATATATATTCAAACAAGGTACCTAAAATAATTTTCATTTTTTCCTTTAATTTTAACAACTGTAAGTTCTTGCCTAGATCAATATAGAATTTTAACATGGAACAGAATGTCTTTTGTAACTCTAGGAAAACAAAATAGAGCTGACCGGGAAAAAATTATCCTGCATGCTTCCCCCAAGACACATGCTGAACTCAGGATTACACTGTAACTTCTTGTCACAAAAGATGGTGATTTGCTTTTCAGTCGTCTGCTTCCTGCTGCTGCAAAAAATGTAAGCTTTGTTTCATGAAAGCTTTAACCTGAGAATTACTGCGTGCCGTGGTCGCCACGTGAAACAGACGAATAATCTCGAAGGCAGCCAGAAAACTAGGTTTTGAAAATAAAATGATCTGTTGGGAAGGCACAACCATGCCCCCTGCGCTGCTGCAGGCATTGGTACAGTTCCACACATTCTCTCAGGAGTACTCTAAACTTGAAGGAAGTTCCCACAGAGCACAATGTATCTCCCAGCAGTAGCTGAATCTTGCATCTTATCTAATAACTGCCTGCAAATATACCTTTAGCTGTTGTTTCAACTGTCCTGAGAGGTGAGACTCTCTATGGGGCATCCATTTTGCCTGCCAAATATTTCTTCAGAAGTTGTTTGTTTTTCTGCTGTTAAACTTTAGATAGAAGTTCAGGATTTCATGAAAGGGGAAAGCAATATCCATATTAAAATATTAAAACAATTTTGCACACCTATCAGCAACATGTGTTGGTAAGGGTCACAAAAAGAAACAAGGTCACAAAAAAGAAAGAAAAAAGTAAAGTAAGCAAATGTTCATGATTAATCCCATCGTCTTTTTAAACACAAGAAGCTTCTGTGATCAATTGCACATAAAATTTGAGACGAATTGCTTAAGGATTTAAAATGAAAATGAGGAAATAGTCTGTGAATGTTCCTTCTATTTATTCTCAGGTGTGAAGGAAAGTTCAAACAGCAAACACCATATGCAGGCAGCATATGTAATTCTGACTACTTGCCAACCTCAATGCATAAAAGCTAGATCACATAAAAGTGGTCGCAATACTTACCATGTCTCCCATGTTAGTCATTTCACTACAGTGCCAGGGCGTAGACACTTAATAACTATAAATCTGAGTATCATTAATCACATTACATAAACACAATATATAATAGTAATACAAATTTTCCACTTAAAATTTCATATAGCAAGAGAAAGCAACATATTTCTGCTCTACCATGTTTTCTTTGTTGTTTTCAAACGTTTAGGAACCATATAGCCATAGAAATCTTGCAATGGCTATTGCAGTCATACTTCTCAGTTTAAAATTGCCAGCTTAGGGGAAAGTAAATGGCCTGAGTTCCATCTCTGGAATTCACATACAGGAAGGAAAGTACAGACTCTAGCAAGTTGCCCTTTGACCTTCGTACAAGTGCCATGATACATGTGCCTCTCCACAGGTGAATGAACACACACACACACACACACACACACACACACACACACACGCAAGCACAGAATTTTTAAATACTCAGTTTACATAGCCACACACATTATGGTAAGTTTCTTTCTATAAAGTTAATTTGAAATATCTTACAAATGATTTCTCGGAAATTACAATTAAAGATTGCTACATTGTTAGAAGCTTTAAAAATAATTACCAAATTCTGTAATAATACTTAGTTTTCTATATCATATGACTCTGCCTTTTTATAACATCCTGAGGGGAGGGTGGTGTAGTTTGTCAGATAAATGTGTTGATTTTCACACTGATGAGAACCACACAGCTCAGCAAGTTGACACTGTAAATCCGTCCAGGGTTTGCATACTCATAGAGCTGGTCTCCTGATTCCTAGATTCTCAGTTATTCTACTGTGTGTTGTTGGTGCAACTTCAATGTGCTTTACTGACAGGAGGGCTGAATACATTTTAATGGATAAATTCTAATGGACTAAGAGTGAGTTCCCAGCTAGTGTACGCACAAAGTCCGGCAAGAGGCTACCACTGCACATTTCCCTTAATGGGACTTATGAAAACCAGGATTCAGGAGTGCCTTCCTTTCCTGAAGAGAGGGTTAGGTGACCAGCGTGTGTGTGCTTAAAATGAAACAATCCAGTGAGCACTAACATGGTCATGGACATCTATGGTAAGTGAGTCTGTCAATTAACAACCTAAGTTTGATTTCTAAAGAAAACCCTCCTGGGAACATTCATGTATGAGAGAACATTCTCCCAAATTAGAGTGTTCCTTGAGTAGTGAAAGTATTTTATTGATTCATCTCATTTCCATATATGGCTTAAACATAGCTTATTATAAGCCATGTTTTTGTTTGCTTGTTTATTTATTTTTTAGTTTTTATTCAGCGTTTATATAATATTACTAAGGCAGAGGCTAGTCAACCCTCCTCACAAATGTCTCCCTTAGCATTTGGAAAACTGATTTTTTTTATTATATGAAATGGTGTGTTATTTGCAATTTAACAGTTAGCATGCTTGTATTCATTGTAAAAACTGTTACGAGTCATGAAGCACGCCTGTTCAGTTAAACAAAATAAATACATACTCACACAGTTTAGAAATTAATGCTACATAGCAATATTTAAAATCTACAACTCTTAAGATCTTTAATCTTAACAGAAGTCATGAGCTTAAAAGTTGTGATTAATCAACACACATTTTAACTGAACCATGAAACAGAACTACACTGATGGCACAGATTATTGGTGTAATAAATATTAAATGTTAAAAATTAATCAATTAATGCACTTCTTACAAAGATGAGCTGAAGGCATGAAAAATGCTTCCCTTAATATTTAACAAAATACAAAGACAGTATTTTTTTTTTAAAGAAATGCCGGAGTTTTGCAATGGACTCACACTGTGAAACAGGCCCAGTGCAGAGCTCAGGCAAGAAAAGCAGCATCTAAGACAAGAAACGGGCATGGAGGTCATATTTGATCCAGTTCTTGTCCTGAAAGATACTATTTACATAAAAATTAGGCAAGTAGATCCTGACATTTTCAGTAAAACTTTCTAATTTTGAGGTAAGCAAAGGCAAACTGGGATAAGCTAAGAACATAGAAGTTCACATGATGCAAGAAAACAGTGCTTCTGGTCCACCAGGAGCTTATAGCAGGAGTGCGTCCTGAAGGGCAGGTTGTAACCATGTGGAAAGCATCCATATCACATAGGATATGTCACACACAGCTGCAGCATAGGCCTATTCTTTCCATAATTCATTGATTCGTTCTTTTTATTCCTTCAACCATGCTTTCTTGAGGATGTAGTATTTATCTAACATTGTTCTAGGCACTAAGATTATAGTAGTAAATACAAATATACAAATTTCAGGTTTATGGAATTTAACCATAATAAAGATAATAAAAATGAACAAAAATTAATTAAAACTACATTTTACTAGACTATAATGGATGTTGTGAAGACAATTAAAGAGAGGAGACAGAGAATCTGGAACAAAGGATTCCAACATGTAATGGGAGTGACTAAGGAAGGCTTTGGGAGAAGGTGACATAGGAGCAAAGACTGGAAGACAGTGGGCAAGCCACGCGGACAGGTGGAAGTGGAGGTTCCAGAAGTAACGACTGATACAAAAGCAGGCATGAGAAAGAATTTTTCAGGTGGTGTCACTTATGTGGAGTGAGCAAGTTGGAGATGGTAAACAATGAGATAAAAATCAATTGAGCTGGAGATGGGGCAGAAATAATGGGCATGCACTATGTATGCCACTGTAACTATTTTAGTTCTCACATGGAGTCAGAAGTGAAGACAAGAAGAATTTTGAAGTGATATACACAGATATTTAAACTCAGACATTATGTTTGACATGTGATAACCATACATATTAGTGCTCACAATGCCATATTTCAACAGATCCATACATTTTATTTGGAACACTTCAGATCATGATTAGCATAATAAATAATAGCAAAAAGCACAGAAGAAACCGAGCCAGTTATAAAGCTGTTCAAAGCAGAAATGATAATGAAAGGGTGTAACAGGAGCAAGTGGGCTGCTTGTTGGGGTTTCCGTCCTGCCCAGTTCCCACAACTGGTAAGCCCCAAAGAAAATCACACAGAGAGCCTGCATTAATTACAAACTGATTGGCCCATTAACTTCTTATTAGCTCTTGTAGCTTATATTAACCCATTATTCTTATCTATATTAGCCACATGGCTCAGTACCTTTTTCAGCAGGACAGGTCACATCCTGTTTCTTCGGTGGTCTGGGTAGGACTGGGGAAAGAGCTTCCTTCTTCCCAGAATACTCCTGTTCTCATTGTCCAGCCTCTACTTCCTATCTGGTTGTCCCGCCTATACTTCCTGCCTTGCTACTGACCAATCAGCATTTATTTAAAACATAATTGACAGAATACAGAATTTTCCCACACCAAAAGGGGGTGGAGTCTGTATGAAGACCTCAAAATTTGGATGTGTTTGGAAAATAGAGCTAGTAGGACTCACTCACTGTGATAAGATGGGAAAGAGGAGTCACGTTTGTCTGCAAAGTGTTTTCCTAAAGCTGGGAGGATCATGTGGCTGTTGAGATGAGAATGAACAGCAGAAAACAGTTCTTGGGAATCAAGAGTTTTCTGTGATGCTGAAAAGCTTACCAGGACAAGGTGCTGCTGCCAAGCCTTCAGACAGTGGAATCCCAAGATCTACAGTGTAGAAGCAACATATGACTCCTGTAAGTTGTTTTCTGACCTCCATACTCATGCTGTAGAGCATGCATACACATCCTTTGACCCACATGTTTAATAAATAAATGCAATAAACAATTGCTGGGTATGAATTTAAGCTTGGCTTCAAACAGTGAAGTGCGTATCACTCAACCAATCAGAGGCATACATTGGATTTAGTTCAGAGTTCTCGACTAAGGATAAAACATAGGACCAACACAGACATCTTAAGCTCTCACCAAAGTCTTAAGTAAAAGATGTGAAGGGCCGTCCACTTCTGGAAAGCACTTCAGCTTCAACAAGTTCAAAAGAGCGAAAGAAATCAGAAAAAAAAAATGAAAAATGTTTGTCACACAATGCAAAATATTTCTTTTTCCTTTTCATTCACTTAATAAATTTGCTTAAAATTTGCTTAAAACTTACAATAATTTACAAATTAAGTGGGATTTATTGTCTTTTGAACAAATTTTACAACACAGTATGAAAATATTAAATACAACTCAGTATTTTGAGCTAAATTTATTAGAATAAAATAACCATCTCAAGAAACCTGTGTCTACACTGCTTCACAGGAGAGGCATGAGATTTAATGTTCTGCGGGGAATCGGCACTGTGCTGTCGCCCACCCTTCTCACCAAGGGCACCTGTCACAGTTTTATAGCCTTCATTTCCTTCCTGAGTCTGCATACTGCACCTCTGAACTTACTGTAGTTAAATTGCTGCTTTCTTGTTGTGCACTTTAGCCCTGTAATGTGTAACCATGTACCTAGGAGGAACACTCAAGCATTATGGAATAATCTGTACTGTAATACATGATTCTTAGGATCACGTAAGTCCATAGTCTTATTGCATTCCTTGTCCTTCTCTTAAATTCCTGAGTCTACATACAGCTATTTCTTTTCCAAAAATGTTAAGACATTGGTGGTGTTGTAGTGCTAAGAATGGTAAGAGCCAGAAGGAGGATCTATCTGCACTTAAACAGTATTTCAGACAGCACAGCACAGAGGCACACATGAGCTCTCAAGGGATGAGACCTGCACAAGATCAAGCCATCCAAAATCCCAGCATGGATGTAAAGTGACTCATGAAGTCCTACCTTTAGCTGAGATGATGGCAATTGATGACTACTGGGGCTGGAGGGAGTCAGTTTTTTTCATGGATGTGGCTATCAATGCTCCATTAGAAGGTTCTGTGTCCTATGTCCATATACATATATGCAGCACTAAGTATATTCAGTAGGTATTAAATAAAATTTAAAGAGAAATGACATTAATTTCAGAAGGAAAAATAGTGAGAATAGGGGAGAAACTAAAGGGGAGGTAAAGAGGAATGGATTTGATCAAAACACATTACATGAATGTCTAATTAATTAAAATCATTGTGTGGAATAGAATGGCAAATATCAGTGGCTGCAATGGAATTTGCAAACATAGGTCTTTAGGATGGCGTGAAGGCTACTGGTAAAGGCTTGTGTGATGGTGGGTTTGATGTGTGTGTGTGTGTGTGTGTGTGTGTGTGTGTGTGTGTGTGTGTGTGTGTGTGTGAGTGAGTGTGCATGTTAAGCCATGAAAAGGAAGTGTTATGGGGATTAGAAGGAAAAATTAATAATACAAACTCTTAATGCTTTCTATAGGAGGAAAATGTAAAAATTAATCATTTTTCACTAACCTCATAATGGCTCCCTCTATCAAGATATCACTTTCCTTGCTCTCCCTTTCTGTTCTTCCCACAACTCGACCATCCCATTCCCTCAAGTTCTCTAAGCAACAGTGGAGAGGGTGCCTGAAGTGTCCATCCCCTGTAATCAGACTGATGACTAATTGTCATCATAGAACCTTCATCCAGTAACTGATGGAAGCAGATGCAGAGATCCACAGCTACGCACTGGGCAGAGTTCTTGGAGTCCAGGTAAAGAGAGGGAAGAGCAATAATATGAGCAAAGGCTTCAAGACCATAATGGGGAAACCCACAGAAATAGCTGACTCGAGGTAGTGGGAGCTCCCTGACTCTGGACTGGGGAACCTACATAGGACCAAAATAGGCCCTCTGAATGTGGGTGACAATTGTGTGCCTTGGACAGTCTGTGGGGCCACTGGCAGTGGGACCAGGATTTATCGCTAGTGCTTGAACTGGCTTTCTGGAGCCCTATGGAGGATACCTTGCTCAGACTGGATACAGAGGGAGGGCCTTGGTCCTACCTCAACGTGATATGCCAGACTTTGCTGACTCCTCATGCGAGGCCTCACCCTCTCTGTGGAGTGGATAGGCAGACCATGAGAGGAAGGTGGGGGACTAGAAGGAAGGGAGGGAGGGGAAACTGGGATTGGTATGTAAAATGAAAAAAGATTGCTTTAAAAGAGAAAAGAAACAAAAATGTTAATAATTTTATATGGTACTTGAAATGACAGTCATAGAAATGATTAAAGATGGTGAATATGTGATGCAGAAGTAAGAAATGAAAAGCATCAAAGTTAACACAAGAGAGAAAATAGAAACACCTGAGGCTTTGTTGAAATATAATTTTGTTCCTGACTAAGTGGTCCAGTTTGTTTGGAGACTATGAAAAATTTCATGTCAGTATTTTGGCAAACATTTGCAATATACTATATAAGTATATAATTAAGAGTACAGACTATTGTATTCTATATTTTATAGACATGTATACTGTCTTTATTAAAAACCTGAACCATATGTCATATTTTATTTTATTAAGTGATCTACATCACAGTTGAGTAACTTTCGCAAAAGAGGAAAGCAAGAAGCTTCCTGGAACATTCCTAGGCTCAGACTTGACACACTTGCAATACTTCATTATTTCTCATTGGCCAAGTGTCACTTTCCTAATGAACTATTGAAAAGATTTTATTTAAATTATCAAATGAGTTTTAGTATAAAGAAATCAAAGTATAATGCTGGCTATATGAGACATAGGCATCTCAAAACAAGTGACCAATTTATTCCAACTCAAAATAAAAATTTTAAAAGCTTATATAAATTTATAAAAACAGACCAAAATTCCTATTTAAATTTTGAAAATGAAACTATATTTATCACTATGAACTTTAGGAATTTAATAAATAAAGCTACATTTTGATGTTTTAAAATTTAATTATATTCAGAAGAAATCTTATGAGATATTATTATAGTGTCTTATCTCAAAATAAACTGTAAAGAATGGTGAAATTTCATTAACACTTTGTTCAGGAAGTCATAAAGAAGTTACAAATAGGAAAGAAAATGTGATAAAAAACAGCTTAATGAGGACATGTGGTTTACAATATGAAGAAAATCTGAAAAGTGATTGTAGGTGCTAACTTTAGAAAGTTCCTAGTAGGCATATATGAATATAAACCTGAACTTTCAATTTGTGTGTTTAAAGACCAAGCAAAATTCAATGCATTACCATTGTTTACCACATTTTTGTCACACTTTAATTAAATGGAAGATTCCATCCACTTTTAGGAGAAAGAGCAGTTGTTAGTATTTCAGAATAACAGAATAGCAACATAAAGATGTATTTCTGGTACCACGTTATCAAATTGATTACTAGAACTAATTTTGAGATAACAATACTGACTTATACACACTACCAAGTGGCCACTATGAGGAAATGAAAGTGTTACCACCAGCAGAGCGTCCTGTTGAGATTGGAAAGGATCTAATCCAAAGCTAAATCTCACATACTCTTTCAGAGGAAAGGAGACAAAAGTTTTTCTGACTTCCATTCAGAAGCTCTGAGAAGAAATGCCAAGGAACAAAGATAGACCAACGCGAATTATCTTAACTAAAACTGGAGCCTAGACTTGATCTTTTTGTCCTGGACTGGCACAAAATGGTTAGACTCTCACGGGAAAAGCTTCCCCTCACCAAATAAATTATAGCATTGAAGCTTTTACAATGTTTTATACACGTGATCTGAGATACAATCAGAAATACTGGTGATGCAAAGAGGCAGGAAAATATGGCCATCAATCAAGACAAGAAGTGAGTAATGGAGGCACATGAACAAATGACCTAGACACGAAAGTTACCCAAGAAGAACACTAAAATAACTAAGATCAATATGTTATTAAGAGCTAAGGTAAAGACTGACAAAATGGATGGAAAGAATGAAAACTTCTACAAGGAAGGAGAATCCATAAATAAGCTTCAAGTAGATATTCATAATTTTAAAAATTACAATTTCAGAAGCACATAACTCAATTCGATGAAGCTAGGAGTGAACTAGTCAGAGAAGAAAACAGAGTGAGTAAACTAAGAAAATGATCAGTAAAAAGTGCAAACAGAAACAGAAAAAAAAACCAGAGACAGAATACAACAGAGTAGAGGAAGCGTGAGGCATGGCGGTGTTCCAGCACATTTTAGTCCACCACACGACAGCAATTAACAGACAACAACTTTTATTCAAAGATATTTTGACCCAGGAATGAACCAAAATTTTCTGGATCTTTAAGGTATCAATCTACATATTCTAGAAGATTACAACATGAAAGGTCAATAAATAAAATAAAAATCTTGACTGAGCAAGTCAAGAGACCAAAATAACCATTAACACAGTAGTAGTAAAAATGATGGCTGACTCATCATCAGAAATAAGCAAGTCAGTATAAAATATACTGAGTGCTGAACGGTTTTAAAAGAACTCCTAAACAAACAAACAAACAAACAAAAACTTTGGAGATTTTAAGAGAGCGAAAACCTTCTTCTGTGGTCTTGATAAAACTATTATTAGCAGCTAAAACTAGTGGGGGCTGAATAGAAATACTGCAGCTCACTTTTCAAGTTGAATGAGAAATGATGGAAGGAAGAACAAGAAAATAACAGTGGAAAAGATGACATTTTAGAGAGACAGAAAAAAAAGTAGCTGCTTAAAAGAGAAATATGTCTTGTGTCTTATGAATGTACAGCATGGGTGGAAGAAGGTATCATCATAGTCTAAAAAGTAGGAGGGAATAAAGTGAAGCTAAGTGGTTTTATGAGTTGGTATTGAGTGTGGACTGTAAAAAGGTCAGAGATTCATTTTTGAAATCTCAAGGATGAGCCCTGAGTGGAATACAGAAAAGATAATAAATATAGCCATATATAAATAATGTTAAAGATGAAATAACAAGAAAAAATATTCTTCAGTAATCAATTAGTAAAGGAAAGATAAAGCAAATATACCATGGAAGGCATGGAAATGTATCACAAGATAGTAGATTTGTACACAGCTATATTAATAATCATATAAAATCTAGAAATATTAAAATCTACAGAGAAAACACTGAAATTATAAGAGTATCAAAACATACCAAACACATGTTATTCGTAAGAAATGTGTTCTATGTACATTTTCACACCAGAAGAGGGCATTGGATCTCATGGAACTACAGTTGCCAATCGTTGTAAGCCAGCACATAGATTACCGGGAATTGAGCTCAGAACCTCTAGAAGAGAAGACAGTGCTACAATTCGGGAGCCTGCATGGGCCCAACCTAGGCCTCTGCATGTGTGTGACAGCTGTGCAGCTGGTTTGTGTGTGTGACAGCTGTGCAGCTGGTTTTGTGTGTGACAGCTGTGCAGCTGGTTTGTGTGTGTGACAGCTGTGCAGCTGGTTTGTGTGCAGGGCTCCTAGCAGTGAGATCAGGACGAGTCCCTGCTGCTTATTTGGCATTTGGGAACCTGTTCCCATGCTGGATTACACTGCCCGGCCTTTGCACAGGAAGTAGGAGTTCAGTGCTACCTCAACTTGATGTGCCATGCTATGTCCAAGCCCATGGGAGGCCTTCCCCTTTCTGAATGGAGACTGAGGAGCAGTGGCTGGATTGTGGGGAGGGAACAGGAGGAGAGGAGGGAGGAGAAAATTGAGGTTAGTAAAAAATAAAATAAAGAAAAATTTTTAATAAAAAGAAAAAGAAATGTGCTCTAAGAAAACATTGAGACTACAGAACAGTGAAAGAAAAGGGATGGGAAAATGGTACCAAACAAATTAGTTAAAGGAAGAGCACATTGTTTGATAAATAAGAAGACTTTTTAAGATAAAAAAATCTTGGGATAAAAAGTAGGATAATTCAAGTGACAAATCAGTAATATTAATATGAAAATAAGTCAATATTAGCTATTATGTAACATACAAGTTCCAAAACTACAAAATGAAATGATTACAAGAAATAAGGAGAATATGCCCATTTGGTCTTTTTATATCTATTTATTGATTCTTTAGGAATTTCACATCATGCACACTGATGACAGTCATTTCCCTGTCTTTACATGTCCACTCCTTACCCTTACGAATTCCTCCTCCAAAAATAGTAAAAAATTAAAATTAAAAGAAAAGGGAAAAAACGAACAGAAAAAGAAGAAGAAAGTCCAATTTTGGTTATCTATATACTCACTGAATATGGTCAAACTTTCAGTGACCTGCCCCTTAAATAGAATTGAGTTGTGCCCCCACCAGCACTTAGCCATTGTATTCACAGTAAAGTTTAATGTTACTTCTTTCAGAGTATTTGCTAGAACTTACAGATTTATAGAATAGTAACATTATAGAAAAATTAAATGAAAAACCAGCTTAATATAAGGAATATATATAAAACAGATTATATAGTAAATGTAACAATTATTTAGTATATGTACAACATTGGCAAAAATGTATTACTAAAGGATCACTTTTAATAAATAGACAATACATACAAAAATAAATATAGAAAGAAAACAGTGCATTTAATTGTATGATTATCTTTTAGCATGTTAAAATGAATATTCATGTGCGGATAGGCTTTATAGGCAAATCAAAGAAAGAAAATACTACCTCTGGGTCAGAAAAGAAAGCTCTAAAGAGCATGTTACTTTTTGAGACCTGCAAGTCAGATTTTACATGTGGAAGAGTATTTGAGATAGGGTTGGAGTGACAGGCAGCCACCCGGCATGACGTGCAGAGTTTGTAGAATGTTTCTTTTCTCAATTCTAAGATTGTAGAGAGAAATAAAATATTCACAAGATGTGGAGGAAAATCAAACTGGCTGGTGGAAAGTTTCATACTGGCAATATTTAGAAATTTGATTAGGAATGTATAAGGTCCTGGACAGTCATTGCAGTAATTCTAGTGTATAATAAGAAGATCATGATGCAAAACAAGGGAGAAAAAGTATGGGCGGGATGTTATATGTTCAAGTGATGAACAGTAGAGATTTATAGTACTAGGTGATCTGCATCAATAACTAATGCAGGACAAAGAGATGAAGGACAAGATGTAAGGGGAAATGAAGCTGGTTCACATCCAGGTGGAACTTTCTGTCTTTGAGGCATGTGTGGAAATCTATAGATGGAATACTTAGCAAAAATCAATAGAGTCTGGACATCCATGAAGAAAATTTGAACCAAATCAATAGATATTACATTTATCAGCAGCTAAAGCAGTCATCACGGCTGAGAATATGAGAATGCCAAAGAGATGGGACCCTGGAAACAGAATAAAGGACTGAGGGCAAAAAGAAATCTAGATCCTTTGACCAAAAAAATGGTTACACTGGTCCATGCAGAGATGAAGAGCTCAATGGGAGAATGTTTACCTACAGTGGCCAAGACCCTGGCTCCCAGTCTTATCATTAAAAATAAATAGTTGCTGTGGTAAATTTAATTTTATGCGTATTTTAGCAGGTAATTCAGCCTTTTGTTTGTTTTACTACACTATCAAAACACTTCTATGAACCTAGAATACTCACACAGAATCCAGTAATTCTGTAAATGACATCAACTGGTTGTCCTCCAACTCAGTTATGAGACCATTGCACTACATAGGCTCAGTTCTATAAGATTCCCCCTCCTCAGTTCAGATACTATTTGCAAGCCATGCTGTATTCTGTTCTTCTGCCTGCATAACTAAAAATCAGTATTTCCTTGACCTCTGGTTTAGTCTATAAATTTATTAGAGTCACTCATAGAACTAGGGGAAAAACTTAAGTTTATAATGATGAATATGAAAAGAAGACATGAGCATTTCTATAAGTGAGAGATGAACAGCAGAGAGGGGAGAAGAGGGGAGGAGGAACAGATCTTCCATTTCTTTACAGAGTACAACACTCTACATGGGTCTACAGTTGTTCAACTATGCAGAAGCTCATCAGAACCCTGTCCTTCTATCGTTTTACGAAGACTCCCTTATGCAGCAACAAATTGGTGGTTGTTGGTGATGAATTCAGTGACTATTCCCTTCCTAGAAGCTAAGGATAGAGCTGAAATGACCAACTCTAATTAGGAATTGTGTCATAGTCTTCATAACCAGCCCTTTTCTTGGAAGCATTTAGGGACCCCCAACTAGTAGTATCCTAACTAGTGTGTAACAGACACATCTCATTCCAGACAGTACAAAGTTCAAAAGGCCATATGCCATGCAACAATACAAACACTGTACTATAAACTTCAGTATCACAAGGCCACTAAAAATTTACTTCAAAACTGTAATCCCAGCACACCTATAAGAGAGATAAAATGTCTCACCACTTAAATAAAAGGAAAGCAGATTTAGAACATTTATATTGAAAGAAAAATCCATGGGTCTTTCAGCCATTTTAATGAAATCAAGCGAACTACAAAATAACCAGACTCTTGAACAAAATAAAAAATGTCTGTGAGTCATGATCTCCCAAAAGTGAATGAGACATGACTAATATATGTTATGAGGACTTAATGTTATAAATTGCGCTACACATCTGGTTTGTTTTGCTGTAGAACACTTTCAGAGATGAAAACATTACTTACTTACAGGAATTTACATGTCTGTAAATCATGACTTTAGTGAATCCATGCGGTCACATTATTATTAATAGTTATGGATATTACTAGCAAGCCATATATCCTTCTGGCATTTCAGATTTAGGGTCCTGTATACAGCAATGTACAACCATCTGGGAAAGAGCATTCAAGGATTTTGAGCAAGATATAAAGTTTAATTTTCACAGAAAGTCAACCTCTTTGTAGAGACCACATACCAAGTAAATGAGAAAAGATGCAGACACATATTCATGGGTGCTCAGAAAGAAATGGTAGGGAAGGGGATTGGAAGACAAAACAACTGGAAAATAATCACCCCATAAAAAGTCAACCAGTGGCTCTGGAGTAGTAAATCTGTAGGAAAGTGGAGGGAGCAATTTAAAACAGGAACTTAGGATGGAATCCATGGTTTGTAAAGTTCAAGTACAGAATTTTAAGGCAATGCTAAGCCATGAAAACATTGGGAGCCATATTCTTTTCTTTTCCTCATATCTGGGTTTTGTTATGCTTCCTTCCCTCACGTAGTTCATTACCTATGAACTCTACCTGCTAGAAAAGCATGCTAGTGAATATTTTTTTATTTTATACAATCAATAAATGAGTATATAATTTTATTGGCATATAAATTTAAAATACTGGTTTAAATGTTTCCTATATATTACTCTTAAATTGATGTATATAATACTTTTAAACCAATTAAAGACATAGCTGAAAAGTCACTATGAGGTATGGGCAGGAGTGGAGGGCATAAATAAAATTAGGCCAAGTAAGTCTTTTTGTCATTCAAGACTGGCTTCAAGTGTACTCTGAGAAATTCCAAAGTTCTTTGGAGCACCCTTGGTATACCTCCTTCCATGTAATTCACAGTGAAATAAAATTACATCAGGGGAAAGTAGAGTGTCCAATAAATAAAGTATGTCTGTCTTTAGTTAAAATATCCATTTTGCACACTAATTTTTATATATCTGTATTACCTTTGGAGATGAAGTCAGTTTCAAATTTGAGGACTAAAAGTAACTCTGGAAAACAATTTAGTCTAATGAATTCTTTATGGACACAAATTTGAATAGCAATGCTCAGAGCATCATGCTACTGACATTCATACAGGCTTGGTTGTCATCTTCATGGTGGTTAATACTGATTATTAAGGACTGAATCTAGTCTCAGTAAAAAGAAGAACTCTGGACATGTATAGGAAGGGGTTTTTAGGGTGGATTTATCTAGGGGGGACGATCCACCATAAGCGTGGGCAACACTCTTCTATAGCCTGGAGTCCCAGACTGAATAAAACAGTTACTTCAAGTTTCTATTGCTACGACTGTCCCTCTCTGTTCAAACTGTAAGCAAAAATAAACTTCTCCCCTCACATTGCTTTTGACAGGTATTCTGTCACAATAATAAGAAAAGCAAACAATAAAACTTAGACTATTTTAGGCCATCTAAGATAATCTTCCTTAACTCCTATATACCATTCTTGAGGATGTAGAAAAATCTGCCATTTTATTAAATTTATAAGCTTGGGGCAAAAGATGTAAATTTATTTTTTTAAAAAATAGACTCCTTTTTTGCTAAAAACATTGAAATGAATCCTGAAAGCTACACTTTAAAATAGGCATGAAGGAGATGGCAGATTTATGGGGTCCTTAAAGGGGCATGTCTGGATCCAAATAGCAGTGGCAGTATCATGAGAATCTCTCACAATCATATAGAAAATGAAACAGGGTTGAAGGAGAGGGGAGAGGAAGGGAGGGCAGTGGAGAAAAATGTAGAGCTCACTAAAAATCAATAAAAAAAGAAAATGAAACAAATTTAAAGTATAACTCAAGTTCAACTCTTTTAGACCTTTTAACATTTGAACTTTGTATGGTATTAGTTTTAAAATATTTTTTTCAAATTTCAAACACAATATACATAGCCTAATTACATTATTACATTATTTATTATAAATTTATATTTATTAAGTACATTCTATTGTCTATATATTTTTCTCTTCAATGATTCTAGATGTTCAAAAGGTATAAGTTTGACAAACTGCATTACCAAATCCATTTCTATTAACCACAAAACAATAACTTAAAAAATTGTCCCCATGATTAAATTGCAGCTAAAATGTTAACAACTGAATTAACTTTAATATGTGACTACCTTGCTGGTTTTCCCATTTGAAGGCTTCTATTTCTCTTAGTAGAGGGAACATCAACCATGTTGTCTTTATAGATTGCTCTCTTATTCAAATAGCTATTACTCATCTACTAAAAATAAGGTGAATAACAGAGCAAGCTTTTTGAAACTATATATCAAGAAGAAAGTTTTATAGCTTTAGTATTGCTTACAAATCAATTCCTTAGACCTGGGCTGCCATTAGGAGCTTTTAAGACTGCTGAAAGCTGTGTCATTCACTGCTATTTTGACACATTAATGCACTAATGGTATGTGCAGGCTGACATAACTTCTTTCGAGTTCTATTACAATAATTATCAGGACCCTATGAGACATGCAAAGTTACGCAAGGTGACAAAGAGTATGTAAATACTCAAGAATTCCTGAAGCACCCACTTTAAAATGACAGTGAATAATTAAGAAACTATAAGAACATCAAGGTAAAAGCCGTCTGCTAAGAACCTCATCAGAGGAAACAAACCATGAATGAAAGAGACAATGACTTAGAAATAAGGGGAGGCACATTCAAGTATTTCTGTCATTTAAATCAGAAATATTACATGTATATATTTTTATTTTTATTAAATAAGAATAAAATTTCAGACGCAATCACATGTAACATGCTGAGTCTATGAGGTACTGACAGCTTAAATTAATCAATTGTATGCTTAAGAAGTACATGATTTTGATGAAACTGTAATTGTGTTTAGAAGTCATTCGCCATTACTGGGAAGATACATACAGTTCTGTGGTGAAAGCAAATAAAACATGAATATAAATTAGTAAATACAGTTTGCATGTGAAGTAAAAGTTGCTACTGCCAATAGAATACTTAGCAATCTACTCTCTCTACTCTACTTTTTTTATCTGGTAATATTCCTGCGAAATGAACAAATTTCTT
Source organism: Ondatra zibethicus (assembly GCA_004026605.1). Taxonomy (NCBI): domain Eukaryota; kingdom Metazoa; phylum Chordata; class Mammalia; order Rodentia; family Cricetidae; genus Ondatra; species Ondatra zibethicus. The sequence continues at coordinate 20,008 of PVIU01010898.1, forward strand.
CAAATAAATTTCTTTTCATAATAGTTCTGTTATGTACTGCGTCTTCCTAGTGCATACTTTATTACATTAAGACAAGCTTCCTGTCAATCTGATGCTGGTGTGAGCAAGTGATAGGATGATCCTGTCATAGAAGTGATTTTTACCCCCACGATCTTCCTATGTTGTGAACAACCCAGATGTGTAGCAGTCTGCTACTACAAAAAATGCTGGGATTCCAATATAGACATTCAATCCACTGATGCTGTGATTGATTCATGTTTAACAACGCTAACTGGAAAGGTAACTGCATGGATGCAAAGCACAGGGAGACAGTGAGAGGGAAGTTTAGGTACCACATGTTCTGCTTCTTCTGCTGTAGGGAAACCTTCAGAGGTGGTGGGGAAGAGTGGTGCCTTAGTGTAATGATCTAGACTGAGAGATATCAGTGCTTGCCTCTGACCTGCTTTTCCTGGGTGACATTAAGTTCTAAAAAGTTCCTTCAAATGTCAGGTGACAGCAAAATAGAACTAAGATAGCTGTACGGGGGAACCTGTGTGGGAAGGCCCACTCAGACACCCAGAACTCTCCCAAGATGTGGGAAACTCCTAAATATCCTTTAATATGAAAGGGATTAAAAGAAAGAAAAATGGAAAGGAAATGGATAATGGAAGGGAAGAAAAAGCAATGAAAGACAGAAATAAAACACAGAGCTAACTGACATTGAAGGACCCTGGTCATGGCAATGGCTGTGTCAGAAGAAAGTGGCATAAGAGCAGTTAAGGCACATCTGGAAAATGCCAGCAGAGAAGCACGACCTCCAAAGACTTGTTAACTCAGCAAATGAAAACTCAGACTCAAAAAGAGCATTAAATAAAATGTCATGGAGCTTCTTCTAGTCAAGACAGAACCCAGTTGGGAACTTAGATCCTGAAAAATGTAAAAGAAGAGTGAAGGGAAAGAAACAGAAGAAAGAGCGAATGTAGAACAAATTCTAAGTGGTTTTAATCATAGAAACTCTGAGTCAGATATACGGGTAAATGCTGAAAGATTGGAGAAGAAAAGCAGCCAGCTACTAGATATTATCTCTTCTGAAATCTCAGACCAAATGGGCAATCCTGTCTTTAGGAATCCTCAGACTGAATGTCTTGCGCTCCTGTCTCCTTCCACCTTATATTCCTCTCTCCACCTGCTCATATCTCTTCCTGTACTGTCCTCCCTTGTGTTGGGATTAAAGGCATGTGACTCCCAAATACTGGGATTAAAGGAATAAGCCACTACCACCTGTTAATAAGAAAAAGTCATTATCTCCAAAAAGCACAAGCTTTGTTCTTTATGTTATCAAATTTTGTAGTTGTGAAATTTTATATCTTTTATTGGCATTCTTGTAAAGAATTTTATGCTATTGAATATATATTGAAGAGAATAATTAGTATTAATTCTTTTTCCTGGTGCTGTGGTAATAACCTGATAAGGAGACTTATGGGGAAAGGTTTTATCTCAGTTACAAAGGGAAATAGTCTGTTATTGTGAGGAAGACATGGGAGCAGGAAGAGAAGGACTAAGGCAGGTGTAGGAGGCAGCATGGTCACATTGCTTCCACATTCAGGAGGCAGAGAGTGAACAGGAAGTGGGACTGGTCTATAAAGCCTTAAGAGTCACACCCAGTGATCCACTTTCTCCTTCAGGGTTCCACAACCTCTCCAAACAGCACCAGCAGCTAGGGACCTGGTGTTTAAACATGAGAGGCTATGGGGGACATTTCACATCCAAGTCATGACAACTAGATATATTATATCTCCATCTAATCCAGAATGAGTGTAAACTCTGAGATAGTTGTGCTCATCTTTGAAAGATTATTCATTTTCACCTGTATACACAGCAAATAACCCGGCACTAGGATAACAAAGCAGCGTCAGTAATTTATAGAAGTTTACAGATTACAGAAACCTGCAAAACTGAGGAATGAATCTCACTAAGTTCACAGACTAGAACCACTCAAGTGTTTATTAATTTGCCAAATTTGGTATAATTAGAAACAGAGCTGGTGAAGAAGGGGGATTCACAATGCTCACAGACATACTTTTCTCAGTCCTTAGTTCCACTGTCCAGAACTGGTAAATGAGCAAATCAAATTTCAAAACTGTAATACAGATATACTGTGAGGTAAATACAGTAACAAAATGGGTATTAACAACAGACACCTGTTACTTATTTCCTTTTAGTTCATTCTCTTTAGTAAGTGTGGTGGCTTGAATAGGATTGCCCCCCCCCCCCGCTTAGGCTCATAAATTTGAATGCTTAGGGAGTGGCATTAGGACATGCAGTCTTGTTTGAGGAAGTGTGTCACTGGGGGTGGAGTTTGAGGCCTCAAGTGTTCAAGACAGGCACAGTGTCACTCTCTCTTCCTGCTGCCTGCCAATCCACATGTAGAACCCTCAGCTACCTCTTCAACACCATGTCTGCCTACATGTCACCATACCTCCCACCAAGATGATAATGGACTAAAACTCTGAAACTATAAGCCAGTCAATTAAATGTTTTCTTTTACAAGAATTGCTATGTCCATGGTGTCTCTTCCCAGCAATAGTACTTTGACTAATAGAGTGTGGCATCTGAAAAATTCAGCTCGAATCTCATTTTCAACAGAAATATGCCTATTATCCAATTTGTCCAGATAGAATTTACATCAAAAACCATATTTAAAAGGGAGCCAAAAATAACATATATGCTTCAAGACTCTAGAACACAGTGCTAAAGTAAAAAGCCAGGATAAAATGAAAGGTACTTAAAAGTATTTTCGAGATGCAAACTTAATTTTCCACTTTAAAAAGTAAGTTAAAAATAATACTTCTAATCCGTATATACTTTAATAAATATCAGTTAAAAAGCAATATATGCCAGTGAGCAGCATAGTAAGCATCTTTTTTAAGTTAAAGCACAGACGTTGTTATCTTCTTTCAGTGGTAGATATCACTTCCTTTACACCTGACAACTTACAATCATGATGAAAAGACATGGAGGAGTAAGTCATACCCACTAAAAGTACTCAAATAGTTGCTCCAGATTGCACAGGTCCCATCTGATGTTTAGATTCCATAACTAACACAGGAAGTGAGCATCAGTGCTAAACCACACACTATCAGAACTTTAGTACAGTATTCGTCATAGCTTTTCCTTTGTATTTGAGAAAAGTAAGAATAAAATTTCTGTTTTGTTTAAAACCACTACATGTTTTCTTTTGTGTAGAACCTGCAAAGTTTATTTTATGGGTTGGGAAACTTTCATAATTTTAGGAAGATAAACACTTTCCCAGGATTTTACATTAGTATGTCATAGGAAAAGTAATTTCTTTTTAGTGACCTTTGTTAAAACTTACTTTTCTACTATTCAACCTGACATTCTACCCAATGCAGAAACTATGCATTCCTTGACTGATCTTGGCAGACCTGGTCACACACAGGGCTGACTGAGGTACACATGCAGAGAGATGTTAGGACACTGTCCTATGTACCAACAGTGAATATATGAGGAGTAAATAGAACGTGATTATGGCCTGAGGTGATTAAAGCCTAAGGACAGTGGCTTATCATCTTACTTGAATTCCATATAAAGGAAGGGGTTCCATCTAAAGGAAGGGGTTCATAGAATTCCATCTAAAGGAAGGGGTTCATAGAATACTCTTTATAAATTATCGAATTTATAAAATTATAATTTTCATTTCCTGAAAAGTTGTGTACTCTTACAGCTTATAAGGCATTTGTCACCTGAGGATAGCAAGGCTCCCTAGACAGTGGTAAAACGGCTCCTTCTAGAACTGAACTAATCAAACAATTTAAAATGTCATGTTGCTTTTAAAGTTACACTTTAATGTGATGCAAAGCATTTTCATCTATTATATAAATAGCATATGACACTTGACATTTTCCTACTGTTTTATGGCTTTAGATATATAACCTGAAATTCACAGTACAAAAGTTGAGTCCCTATGCTGGAAGAGTAGAAAGACTTCAGGAAATTCAGTATCAAATAATCATCTGAATTGCAATATAGGTCTTTCTGGATGTGTCAGCAAGACAAATGTTTCCATATGTAGACTCATATTCGTCTTCAGTAAAGATAGCAACAGTACCAAAATAAACTTAGGTAGCTGTAATTATTAAGTACAGCAATTATTACATAAAGACCTATTAAGCACAAAAGAGAAGGTCAATAAATATCTTTTTGTGATTGTACTCTACCAGTTTCACACCCTCCTAAGACGGAGCTATATAAAATGTGATTATATGATTCTCAGCATTTTGCTACTAGTTAGTAACAAGTGAATCAATACTAAATGATTGTTAGATTTGAGAAGCAAGAGTATTAGAAAAACGTTTACTATAAATGTAATTGTGTAATTATTTGATTATCCACCAGATTATATTATGAAAGGGGAGTTCAGAAAATAATCTGATAATATTATTTATTACTTATTCAATATATAGAGAAAAAACAAGCAACAAGAAAAAGTAAGTTGAATTTAAAAATCACTTGTTTAATTCAACATCAAATTAAGGTCATGCTTTCATCATCATTCGTTAAGGAACCATATCTTGTCTTTACTACACACAATGTTCACAAAACAGTGAGAAGAATAGACACTAAGTTCATAGAAGTAACACAAAGATAAGCAATAGAAGCCATTCAGAGAACCGTATCAATGATTTTATGAGATTAAAACCATAGATAAGAAGCCTGGACCTCTAACAGAGAGATCTGTCCTGCAGTGGAAGTGGGGGACTTTCTCAAGAACAGCTTTTTAACTGACGTAGGCAGCAAGCTCAAGTAGTTTTGGTGGTAGGAGACAATAAAGACCCTATATAGATATCACAGTAGACTGCAAAGATGAGCAACACAAAAGAGGGAACTGGGTGTGTTTGCTTTGCATTTAGAAAACAAAATATGAAGGAAATGGAATTCAGATAAACTTGACTGCCTACAGATATATATGTTGTGTCTAGCTTATAACTGTCATCTCTATCTACATTGCTTCCGTCAATCACAACAGCAGAATCAGAGTAATTCCTTTTGTCTGGTTGTCTCAACTTGATAACAGAAAATAAACTAAATTTATCAAAGTTTTGTAGGGTTTGTGATCTTGAGAGAGCATTTTCAAATGTGTTGGAAGAGCAAGATCCTTTTTTTGTTGCAGTTTTTATTCTCCACTAGTTCCTCCTTAGTTTCCTATTGTTTTAGCTTCATGCCAATCACCACATCTTGCTGGGTGGTAGAAGCTAGAAAAGTTAGAAAACTCTCATGTAAGGTTGCTTATTATTATTGATTTCTAAGAAATCAGTCTGTTTGTTTACATGGAAGGGATGATGAAGCCCACACATTACAGCAACTTCCTCTTTAATAGAGTCATCATTCTGAGATTTTTCCTAGTGATGGTCTTGTCTCCACTTCACAGTTTCACTCTCAGCAAGTTCTGAGATAGAACAAGCTAACATTTTAAAAATGATACTTCAAACAAAATTATTCTCATCCTTTCAGTGGCCCTTGTTAATGTCCCTCCCTTTCAAGATTCAACTTCAGTACCAGCACCTCAAGCTGAGTGAAATATAAATTAACTTTCAAATTACAAACCTGACTTAACATAGAACTTGTACTCTGAAAAATGGATCTCTTAACAGTTAAAAATAAACTGTATTTCATCTGAGATTTTCAAATATTCTCTAAAACCATACTGATGTGATCGACTTTCCAAGAGTGATTCTTTGCAGATATTTATAGAAAGATCAACATCTCAGACTCAACCAGCCTTTTTACTCTAATTTTACCATGATATGCTTTAAAGAACTCAATCATACATATTAAATTCATCCATGATCTTATATGAGTATTTTAAGTTGAGTATAATTTACAATTATTTAAAAATGTCATTTCTACTGCTGTTTTATAAGAATTGTGATTGCAAGGGAATTAAACCTTGAAAATTGAGTAAACGGATCATCACTTGCAGCTATTTCAAGAGGTAGAATACGTTATTCAAAGATGGCATTTTCAACAGCCAACTCGTCTATGAATTTTTTTCCTAGCAAGGCCGTGATTATACTTAAGCTCATGCTAGCCTGAAAAAATGCATAAATTTTGATGACCTTGATTCAAGTATATGGCACTGTAGCAAAAATAAATGATAAGCCTGATACTTGATTTGTGATAGAGAAAAACATGTAAAACCTCTGAATGTTCCACTTTAACAAAAATTAAACAGTCAGCAACAGGCACCATATTAGTCTTACTGAATAAACAATGAAAAAAAAGTTTCCTAACTCACAATTGGAAAGATAGAAAAGACACAGAGGCACACATCACTTCCTGAGAGCAGAATAACACAGCAACTGAATCTGGCCAGTACCTGATTTCTGTCTGAAGGCTTGTACTGGACTCACTGTGCATATATGACCATGCAGCTAGAGACTCTAAAGCAGCTAGGATATAAGAAAAAGGTAAAAGACTAGAGTTGTGTGAGACAAAACCTCACAAGCTTAGAAATGTGTCCCTTGTGTCTGTCTAAATCATAAATAGTAAAAGAGCATGATAAGACTTCTTAATATGAAATACCTGAAAAGAAAAACCCAAGGTCATCATAGCCTGAACAATATCTAGAGTTCATATGGAGCTAAGAGAACTTTCATATCAAGGAAGCTCAAGGAAAGAGACTTGGTTGACAACTAGTGTTGTCTGATAGTTTGATTTCACTTTGAAAATAAAGCTTTCATTGAGTGAGAGGAAAGAGAACTAGTGACTAATTGAACTGAGCAAAATTAGCCCTAGTGGTTTGGAAAGTAGTAGGTGGGACTGAGAGGGAATCTGAGCCATTTTGGAGGAAAGAACAGAAGAGGAAAGAGGTTACTAGTGGTTTCTCTGCAGCTTATTTGATCATTCAGGTTCTCAACCCAATATCTGACTCATGATTTTTTATTGACAAAGAGTATTTAGTTAAACAGTTCACCTGGGCCTTGTATAATTTTAGTAAATGGCTCAGTACTCTTTCCTGATACTTTAATGTTGTCCCAAGCATTCAAAGCTGCTATATGGCAGGGGACTAAGCTGTGATCATCAAATACAATCTGCCTTTCAAAATCAGCATAATGGCCCTCACAAAGGATTTAATCTTGGGAAACCTCATAACCTCTAACCCTACCTTGTTGTTTGATGACCTTAGCTTTGTCTCTCCGCCAGGTTCTCCACTGTAACTGAGGACCAGCTTCTAATACTACTGTAACTAATTTTTTCCACTATTGTGGAATAACTTTTTTCTGAGTGACCCATGAATTTAATATCTGCTACACGAAAGGTGAATGAATATCATATGAAACTATTGACTCTTTAAATCTCTTCAAATATGTTTGAGACATGTAATATAGTGGAAAACTTTCAAGTGTACATTAAATAAAAGATGCCATACCAGAAAAGTCTTACTTTATCACTTTTATTTATAAACTATTTTATCAAAGGAAAACCATCACATGTAGCAGACTCATGTTTTTAAAGATGGTGAGTGTTGAGAAAAGTTTTCTTTATAAATTTATAAGTTTTCTGGCAAAAATCACAAAATGCAGTGATACAGAGAGATGGGGGGAGGATGGTGAGAAATGAAAGAGTAGATAGTTAATCAAAATGAAGGGATATGAAAAGCCCTAGAATGTTATTATCTTCCCTTGTGGGATATCTATCTTCAAATCCTCTTTTTTGCTTTTAAATAACGTTCTAAGTTGTAATGAGTTAATAAACAAAAACTCAAAATATGGCATACCTCTGTAGAAGTTGATAAGGAGTACCACAGAAGCTATTAAATAATACAGCCTGTTGTCATTCCTCATGCCCTCCTAATAGAATTAATTGATAAAAAATTAATGCTGAAGATATCACATAACTTGGAAGCAATACAAAGAAATGAAGTTGGAAATGAAATTAAAGTTTTATCAGTGCTGACACTTCATGTCACCATATGTTGTTAGGCAGGCTGCTGGGGGAGTAGAAGCTATCAGTAATCTTACAGAGCTGTGACTTTTATGAACTACAATACTAAACTACCAGGCAAGTATGTCTATTGGTGCAATAGTGGCATGAATGTCATGGGGTAATTAACTGTTCCATGATTGGTTCTGAGTCCTGCTCTACAGGAAAAAGCCTATAACTAGTATATAAGCTCAGTCAAAATCTCATGACTGAGGAGGACTTATATTCTAGGGAGTAATCTGCTACTATTGTTTAAATAAATTGACATAGTAGCAAACTGCTTTCTAAATATATGTTTGTATCTACAGACCAAAGCTACTCTCAGACTTAATCAGAGAAGCCTCTCTTTACAATGAACCAATGTGAATAAACAGACACACTGCTATAAAAAAAAATGCTACAAGGAAAGTTGAGGATTCATCCATAAGCAAAACCTTTATACTAACTCTTAAAGTCTCAAGGAACATTGTAAAAAAGGAAGTGGTGCTATGGGATACTGTAAAGATTTGTCACTTGCATTGGTTTAATAAAATGCTGATTGGCTAGTAGTCAGGCAGGAAGTAATGCCGGGCAACCAAACTAGAATCCTGGGAAGAAGAAAGGCTTACTCTGTAGTTGCCCAGCCAGATGCAGAGGAAGCAATAAGAGAATACCTTACTGATAAAAGGTACAAAGCCACATGGCTAAACATAGATAAGAATTAAAGATTATGGTTTAAGTTGTAAGAGCTAGTTAATAATATGCCTCAGCTAACAGATCAAACACTTTATAACTAATGTAAGACTCTATGTGTTTTGCTGGAACTGAACTGCTACTGTATCAGGCAAGACAGAAACTTCTGTCTGCAAATGGTGTCAACGTAGAATAACTATATCCACATAAAACCTGACAGAGCATAAGAAGGGATTCTAGACATAAAAAAACAGAGTAAGCACGACTTCTTGGTAGAAGCTTTTTCTCAGGTGTGCTCTGTTTTCTATATGCAAGCAGAGGCACAACTCCTTTAAGAGAGGCTTCCTGACTCAGTGTTAGTGGCAAAAACATCACAATTCTTTTTAGAGGCTCTGCCACCAAAATCTTAAATGGTGTTCATGAGTAGCTGGTATCAGGCTTCTTGGTACTGGTATGGACCTAGAAACTCCACAGAATTGTGATATAAAAAATAGCATAGCTCCCACAGTACATCCAACATGAAGCTAGACTTTCAGGAAGCCAAGGAGTGGGGCGGATCCAATCACCAAAACTGCAGCTTTAATCCTAATTATGCCATTTAGCAGGCTAAAGACTCATGTGGTCAGAAAAAGATAGAGATATACAATAAAAACAGATTTAGAGGGAAAATTAGAAAAAGAAAAAACTTCTTTAAGATTTATAGTGTGTTTGAAAACATACATAGACTTGGGAGAAAAAAGAAAAAGGACATAGAAAATCCTATTAAAAAAAAAGTAATATAGTAGGGTGTGGTGGCACATACCTTTAAGTTCAGCACTTGGGAGATGGAGGCAGGCAGATCTTTGTGAGTTTGAATCCAGCCTGGTCTACAGAGTGAGTTCCAAGACAACCAAAGATACACAGAAAAACCTGCCTCAGAAAAACAAAAATTAAAAATAAAAATAAAAGAAATAGAGTAAAAAAAAAAGTCATGTGAAGATGAAAAATACACAGAGAATCTGGATACTGTATGTTATTGTGTTGTCTTTGAATTGTTTGACTGCTGAGAAAGGAGCAACAACAGCTAAAAGACATTAGATTGTAAATGCTGCTGAATTAATTCAACCTATATATTTTGAAAATACCTTAACTTCAAAATTTAATTCATGGTGTGGGAGTCCCCTCTGTGTGCTGTCATTACCACTAATGAATAAAGAAACTGCCTTGACCTATTGATAGGGCAGAACTTAGATAGGCAGGGAAGACAGAACTGAATGCTGGGAGGAAGAAGGGTGGAGTCAGAGTGAGACACCATGGACCCACTAGAGTCAGACATGTTGAATCTTTGCTGGTAAGCCACTGTCACATGGCAATATACAGATTAATAGAAATAGGTTAAATTAATATAAGAGTTAGCCAATAAGAAGCTGGAGCTAATGGGCCAAGCAGTGTTTTAATGAATATGGTTTTAGTGTGATTATTTTGGTTCTGGGCAACTAGGATGAACAAGTGGGCCTCCTCCTACAAATTCAAAAGATATATTACTTTGGAGAAGAGGTTTTACTTAGGTTTCTACAGGAAATGAGAGGCTGTGGATTCATTCTGTGTTAAGAAATATCAGGTTTGATCAAGAAAGACCCCCTGAAAAATCTCCAATAGGAGTGGATGGCCCCGATGATCCAATATCTCAGAGTATCTCTGTTGCAATGTCCTCTGAGTTTTACATTCAGAATAGCTTCAAGTTGCTGGCTGAGATGATACAGCCTCACAGAATACTCCAGTCAGGACTTGACCATAATTCTAAATTTTCTTTGCATCCCCATAAGATTATCAGTGCCCACACTCAGCAGGAAGTAGCCTAAAAAACTATTCCACATTTCTCAAAAATGGATAATAAATGTTCATTTTTGTTTAGTGTGTCAGTTACATGTTATTATTGGTAATGGTCAGGAAAAAAGCTAAACAAAGATTCAAGATTCTTGTTTTGAAAAGAAAAAAGGGAAATATAGATATTATAAAATAAAAAGATAGATTATTGAGTCTACTTTTAAAAAGCAGCTACTAGTTTTAAATGTTTTACATTGGATTGGACTTTTGTATATTGTCTACAAATTTTGTATATTAATACAAATTTGAAATTAATTTTGTTAAGACATACTGTACATAAATTTCTAATCTTTTTCAATGTCTTGTATCTATACAGATCACCTAACAATGTAATGCAAATCTCGAACCCTTGAAAATTATTATTACCAACTGTTTAGGATAATAAGGAAATGCAGGTTAATAATTAATCACCTAGTATACTTAAATTTATCATCAAATTAGGTATGTTTTCAAGGTCAAACAAAGATATATTTTAAACAGACAGGTCATCTTCAAATACTTCAGAGATCTATAGAATATGACATTTAAGATATTTTAATAACCTAGGTTCCTCTTTTTTATGACAATGAGACATGTCTGCTCCTGGCAATACCAATCTATTTTGGAGAAGATAATGGGCAGTAAAGAAACTCCACGTGGAGTTTACTTTCTTTGGGGCAAAAATAAGCCACTGGGAAAGAAAATTCCCCTGCTTCAAGTGCTGTTAGCATGCTGACCTGATTAGGCAAACAGGACACAAAATATCCCATTTCACAGAAAAGTCTATTCGACATGCTAGGCCTGTAGGCCAAAGATGGATGCCCCATTTTTACAGAGGAAATTTGGGTGATTGTCCAGGCAACCAGGTGTTTCTGTCATTTCTCACATTTTTTGGAAGTCACTTGCTTGCACTTCCTAATTATTCAATTAATATTGTTTCCTTCTTGTGTCTCTGAGGGATTTGAAGACTAGACAGTTATAGTTATTGTTTTCCTTGTTTACTTGACACAGAAAGCAAATTATGATAGAAAGTAAATTAGGTACAAGACTTTGGACTCACCAAGGTAGGACAGATATGAAGTATTTTCTCTGAATTTGTCAAATGCAAAAGGACTAGACATTGTTAATGTATTTATTACATATATATATACATACCCTTTGTTATAGCCTTTTTATTTTAGACAAAAAGGAGAAATGTAGTTGCATTTCACTTGTATTTCAATAAATAAAGCTTGTCTGAGGATCAGAAAAGTAAACCCAGCTTTATAGACAAGTCAGCAATAATACAAACCTTTAATCCCAGTAGACACACTAGTTTGCTATGGAACCCAAGCAGTAGTGGTACATGCCTTTAATCCCAGAACTAGAGAGGATTATAAAACAGGAAGAGATAGCTCTCAGGCACAATCTCATTCTGAGTTTTCCTGGAGGCAGTATTGCCATTTTGGATGGAGGTAGAGGTAAGAGCCAATGGTTGGCTATTTTGCTTTCAGACCTTCAGGTTGAACTCCAATTTTTCTCTTTGACTTTTCATTGATCATGCCACATGAACATGCTTCATGAAAGAATGCATGAGTTGGAAGAGAGGGAGAAAGGCTGGGAAAATCCATCTTCTGAGCACAATATATCCGTGGCAATCATGATTTCAGAGCAGCTCTTCCTGTTGACATTGGTTTATACAAGTTGGGCCCACTCAACAGTCAGCTAGGAATGAGAAACAGGCTCATTTATGAACTATTGGCAATTAACAGATATTGAAGAGGAATAGGCATAGAAGCAAGTTTGGACACACCAATGTCCCTAAACAACTCTAATGGATAGATCCACATCTATGGTCAGAAAAACACCCCTAGATCAATTCTGTGGGGAAAAAATGAAATGAAAAGGACTTGAATATGGAAAATATATTTGTAGGGAAGAAGGTTGAGGCTGGCAACAGTGGCAGGACATGGGGGTAAAACAACTAGAATGAATATATAAATGTTTGAAATTGCCAAGGAACAATTCCATATTTTTAAAGCTACAAATCTCAATAATGATTTCAAAATTTTGGCAATACCCAAAGTTCAAAAATTACATATAAATTTTAAGGCATAAAGATTATATGACAATAAAATTAAAATAAAACAAGAATAGAAACTTCTAATGGAGCCTTAGTCAATGTATCTGTGCAAAAGGTTCAAAGGAATTACATGGGGTAACCATATCTCTTCAAATCATTTTACTGGTACTATTAAATACACATACCAAAAATATGGGAATAAATCCCTAAGTTGCAACATTCAAAACTTTAACTTAAAATCAGTCGTAGCCGCTAATGTAAAAGTCAACAGAATATAACATCCAGAGGACTTAGAATAAAATTCTTGTGAATCTGTGTGAGAAGATTCTTTTCAAACATGAAAAATACTATATATATATATTGAGAATATACAGAGAACTGCAAGTCAATGATAATGTAAAGAATTTAATAATATTACTCACATTAGTTAGCATATACCTCACAAAAGACAAGAATGATGAATGCCTAATATAAAACTGCTTAGCATATTTAAAAGAAGAATTAAAACTATATTAAAACCATTTCTGCACAGCAAAAATTGAAAGAAACAACAGCAATGGGTAGGATATAGAACTGGAATTAGCATGTTATTGGTAGAAAATAATATGGTATAACAAAAAAAACTGTAATTTCTTTTTAACAAAATTTCACTACATGACCCAGTAATTGCATTTCAAAGTACTAAAACAAGACTATACTGATACAGAAAAACTTTACATATAAATTGTTCATGTAACTTTAGTAAAAAGAAAGTCAATTTCAAAGAATATTTGAAATTTATTAACAGAAAGAATAGAAAAGTTTTGATAAATTTATGCAGTGGGCGACGTACTCAGCAATAACCAAGAAAGGAATTCTTTTATACATGCAACATCAAAGCACTAAAAAAAAAACACTTAAAATCTCCACACAGAGAGTTCACACTGCATGCTTCCTGGACACTATAGTGACAAGGGACATATAAACAGGAAATGAGCCTAATGCTAGGAAAAAGGTAAAGAATACACAGCAACTGTGGAGGAAAATTTTGTCATAAGGAAAAGTTACATCTTGATTAGATTACTGGATAAATGTGGATTTACATTTGAAAACCTTATCAACCTGTGTTTTGAAAATGGACTTTGAGGACACTAAGAGAGACATAGATGGATCTAATGTCCATGGGAAGTAGAAAAAGACAAGATCTCCTGAGTAAATTGGGAGCATGAGGACCTTGGGGGAAGGTTGAAGAGGAGAGGAGAGGCAGGGAGGGGAACAGAGAAAAATGTAGCGCTCAATAAAAATCAACAAAATAAAAAAAAAAGAAAATAAATTTTAAAGGGTCTGGGAAGATGACTCAACAGTTAAAAGTGCATGATGCTCTTTCATTGGACCTGAGAGCCATTCCTAAAACCCACTTGGCAGCTCACAACCATCTGTAACTTCAGTCCCAGGAGATCCAACAACCCCTTCTAGTATCTATGAGTAATGGTATGCACATGATGCATATACATACATTTAGTTAAATACTCAAACACATAGAAATTTAATAGGATTTTACTGTATATAATTGACACTTAAATACAATTGAGAAACTATAAAGATTACAGATAAAAAATTTATTTGATAAATATTACCTCCATTTCTATAAGAAACCTGATATCCCTGGAGGTTATGGATATTATATATGATGATAAAAAAATAAATTTAAGTAAAAAATATACTCACTTATCATTTTTTATTCATAAGCCACATTGTGTTTTGAGTATCTAACATGCAATTTCCTGACTATTCATATGATTATATTTCAATATTCTAAAATAAAATATTCTCAATAATTATGAATTTCTAAATGGTGCCAAGCATATATGATACCACGTATGAGTATTTAAATGTTTACTCCCTATGAAAAAAATCAAACTTCGTTTCTCATCCACTGTTTAGTAGCATAAGTATTTTCTGTCAACTCCAACCCAGCATGAGTACATGCTAGTACCCCAAAACATTTCTATCATCCTTCTGGTGTACGTTCTATTTCCCTCCTGTCCTGTAATGAGGATAATGAATCTATATTATATTTCAGCATGTCTTTCAAGAACCACACATTCCACTTGGTTTTCTTAATTTAAAGAAAGCACATTTTCATTTTTTGGCTGTGTGGCTGATAATAAAGCAGCTAATTTCATTACACCATGTGCTGCTTTATGGAAAGCTGAAAAAGGGGACAGTAAGTGGCAAGAAGAGGTTTGAAACAACTGGGGAGGGGCAATAAAAAACAGAAGACAGAAGAGTAGACAGGAAACAAGCAGGGTTAAAGGCATGCCAGAGAGACAAGAGTGGGGAATATAGTAGGAAAGGGGTTTCAAAAACACAATTTATATGTAAAAATGTTATAATAAAACCTATTACTTCGTATGCTTACTAAAAACTAAAGAAAAATAACATATTTAAAATGAAAAAGAATACAGTGCTGATTTAATCAGTGGAAAAATAGACATTTCCAATCATGTTATACGTTATATGAACATTTTAACTTTTATCTGAACTATATAAGTTGTGATTTAAACTGTCTTTTTCAGTTACTACAAACCATTCAATATGTTTCAATTTAAGTAAGTGCATATTCTTACTGTATTTAGCCAATATGGGATCCTACTTAACTATTGCTAGACATTTGTCACGGTTTAAATAATACATAATAATGCTCATATATTTGAGTGCTTAGTCATTAAAGAATGACATTACTTGAGAAGAATTAGGAGATGTGGCCTTGTTAGAGTAGCTGAGGACTTGTTGGAAGAAGTGTCACTGTGTGTGAGCATTGAGGTTTCAAAAGCCCAAGCCAGGCACAGGAGCTCTTCCTGCTGCCAATGGGTCTAGATATAGAACTCTTCAGTAACTTCTTCAGCACTATGCATATTTGTGTGCTCCACAATGATAGCAATAGACTAAATACCTGTGTCTTCATTAGACTTTCTATCACTATGAAGAGACACCATTACCAAAGCAACTCTTATAAAGAGAAAACATTTAATCGGAGTGGCTTACATTTCAGAGGTTTAGTCCATTATCATCATGGTGCCACATTTGTGGGCATGCAGGCAAACATGCTGCTGGAAAAGTAGCCAAGTGTCCTACATCCTGACTTGTAGGCAATGGGAAGTAGTCTGAGACACTGGGTATGGCTTGAGCATATATAGACCTCAAAGCCCACGTCCACCATGACACATTTCCTCCAACAAGATCATGCCTACTCTAACAAAATTACATCTTTTAATAGTGCCATTCCCTATGAGGGTCATTTTCTTTCAAACCACCACACTCTGAAACTATAAGCAAATCCCAATTAAATGTTTTCTTTAGTAAGAGTTTTGTGGTCATATCTCTTCAGAGCAATAGAACGCTGACTAAAACAACTTTCTATGTTGAAATTTGTCTGTCAAACTATTGGAGTATTTCTAGATATTTCTGAATTAGACTAATTATCTAAACTATTACTACATTTTGGTAATTCCTTATTTAAATATTGAAGAGTACAGTGTGTCATTTGATTCTTGCTCTTGTATTTCTCCCTCCCTTGTATATGTGGGACTTGGATATGCCTATAAAGGCAAATGTATTTATTGTAGAGGTGTATTGTATTAGTATTCTCTCTTTGTGTAGAAAACTCAATAGAATTTTCATAACTGAGAACTAGGCCACTGACCTAGTCATTGATATCATATTCAGATTCCTGGTAATATAATATATATATATATATATATATATCTTCACAAGAGCATATCCTTTCCTTTATTATGCTACTTCAGGCAGAGGAGGAAAAAAGGAGAATATAACAAAACAACCATTTATTTCAGAAACCAATCAGTGCTTCTAATCACCACAAAGAAGATCCTCGGAGAACAGAAATACCACATTGGAATGGCATAAAATTGAGGATGTTTTATTTTGTAAAAGATATTATATCATTTATATTTTAATTTATAGATTTTCTTTATAGATACCAACTGATTAAACTTTTTGTAAATCACAAGTATTAGTGAACAGAAATGACAAAAATGTGTAATACAAGCAATATGTTAGTAAATTATTTTGTAACATAATGAATTAGACAGTATAGGGTAACTATGATAGCTACTAAGACTGAGAAACAAGGACAGGGCTCTCTAGGATGTGCATAGGATAGCAGAGACACTAAGACATGGAACAGTTGACTGGCATGGATACTAAGACCAATCCACTCCTGGAATAGAACCTGCTAGAACTGTCATGAAGAAGTCATGTGGCTGAACTACCATGAGTCAAAAAGAAAGGAGCCCAAAACATAGTAGAAACCATATTATACAGAGGCTGGAAATAGATGTTAATAAGTCTATCTCAGATCCTAATTTTTTTAGAAAAAGAATATACAAAGCATGAAATACTTTAGCTCTGTGCATAAATGGTAAAATCAGTAACATGGTTTTGCAGATTCACTTTCCCCACTAATATCCTAATAATTCCATCATGGTACCTATAAATCTAAAATATCTTCTAATTTACCAGGGACTACAAGCTCACATAACACTATCGGTTCATTCATAACAACATTTCCCAGTCACTGTTGTTCTAGAAGGCCACTGAGATCTCATGCAAATACAGTCACTAGACAGTCATTCTGACAAACAAGTCATCAAGTCTATGGTTCTTCATTAACAGATATTGACAACTCTCACAGCAATGATCTGGAGATTTCTTATGGTCACATGAAGAACCATTTCCTGAAAAAGAATTCAATATATAAAATACTCCCTCAAAGAGAACTCTTAAAAATTGTGGGTGATGGGAACATGAAGACTTGAGATAGACAAATTGGGAGAGGGACTGAAAGGAATAGCAATGAAAGAGGTATCTTGATATGGGGTGCCATTATAGGGTTAGGAAGAAACCTGGTGCTAGGGAGATTCCCAGGAATCTACAAGGATGACCCCAGATAAGACTCCTAGAAATAGTGAAGAGGGTTTCTAAACTGGACTTCTACTGTAATTAGATTGGTGACCACCCTAATTGTTATCATAGAATCTACATCCAGTAACTGATGGAAGCAAATAGAGTGATTCACAGTAAAGCACTGGGCTGAGGTCATGGAGTCAGTTGAAGAGAGGAAGGAGGGATCATATGAGCAAGAAGGGGTCAAGATCATGATGGGGAAAACCACAAAGACATCTGACCTGAGCTAGTGGGAGCTCACAGACTCTGGACTGACATATGAGGATCTTACAAATAGGCCCTCTGAATGTGGGTGACAGTTATATGGCTAGATCTATTTAGAGGAGCTGATAGTAGGACAAAGACTTATCCCGGGTGTATAAACAGGCTTTTTGGAGCCCATTCCCTATGGTGGGATACCTTACTCAACCTTACTGCAGGGGAGAGGGGAGAGGGCCAGACTCTGTTGATTCCCCATGGGAGGTCTTAACCTTTCTGAGGAGTGGATGGGGGCGTTGACTGGGGGAAGGTGGGGAGGAGAAGGACAAGGGGAGGGAGAGGGAACTGTGATTGGTATGTAAAATGAAAAAAATAAAGAAAAAAGAAAAAAATTATGACAGGGATGCTGCAATAGCTATTCACAAGTGATGGTTTCTGGTGGGGTGCAGGTGGGGAAGGACTCGATTTTCTACAAAGGGCTGGCCACTGGGAGTTTGACCATGCTCCAGTGAGTATATGGAGAACACAAATTGGACTTGTGGGGGTTTTGCTTTGTTTTATATTTCTTTGCTTTTTTCCTTTTCCCCAGTGGAGATTACAAGGTGAAGGGTCAGACTCAGGAGGACTAGGAAGTAAGTGTGATTGGGAGCATTATGTGAAAACTCCTAAATAATCAATAAAAATATTATGTTGGAAAAATATAATCTTTTATCATGTTATTTTCATTGTTGTATAATACTTACATAAAATAACGTGATAGAAAAAAAAAGAATCTCCCTGTGACAGAACCTTGCCAGGAAAATGTAAGTAAAACAAATCTTCTGAGTTGTCAGAAATTAATTGACTGCTTATCATTTATAAATTCATTTATGAAAAAGGATGATCATATAGAATATTTCCTACCTAAATTTTATTCCTGCTTTCATGTTGGAGGGAGTGGCCCACTTGTTCCATCCTGGCCGCCCAGCTGCTTACACCCAAAATAACCACACAGAAACTGTCTTAATTAAATTACTGCTTGGCCCATTAGCTCTAACTTCTTATTGGGTAACTCTCACATCTTGATTTCACCCATATCTATTAATCTGTGTATCACCACGTGGCAGTAGCCTACCGGGAAAGATTAGGCATGTCTGTCTCCAGCAGATCCATGGAGTCTCTCTGACTCTGCTTTCTTCCTCCCAGAATTCAGTTCTGTCTTTTCTGCCTACCTAAATTCTGCCCTGCCAGGCTAAACAGTTTCTTTATTCATTAACCAATGAAAGGAACACACAAACAGAAGGACCTCCTACACCACTTTCACTCTGAAGATCACTTTAACATAGTAATAAAACCTTAAACTTTAAGGAACCTTCAGATTTCTCAAGTTTTAAATGACTGAAATCATTGTTACTTTAGGGTCTCAGATATGCACAAGCTATATAATTTACTTTATAACATAAGATTATTATATGAACCTTCCTCTAGTCTTCCTGAAAGCGTAAACTAAGGCTTTTAAAGTTTACCATATTTTAGTAAGAATTTGTGGGAGAACTTAAAAAACATACAGATAAATAGCCTCAGTCGGTCTGTTGGGTTCCAAAGACTTACTCAGTTGACATCCTCTTGATAAATGTGTCCAGTGAGAAACACTTCATAAATGCTGAACAACTGAAAGCATGCCATCAAAACATGAGTTGTCAAAAGTGAAATTCTGAAAACAGGTCAAGGGGAGGTTAACTCAAAATTAAACAGATTTACAAAGTAGGTTCCTAATAATGGAGTTAAACAAATGTGAAAATATTGTTTGGAAATAATTTTTATAAAATAAGTTTTGTGAAAACAAAGTACCAATTACAATTAATTTAAATTTAAGTTAGTATCTTAGATTACAAGATCTCACAGTTAATGCACTCTAATATATAACCACCAAAGTATATAGTACAATTCCAGATTACAGTGCTAGAAGAGATTTAGGCTTACAGATGATATCTACAAACCCATTCCCAGGTGGGTAGGAAATTTATATGTGCAAAGAAAGTCATGATACATGGGTTAGGAAATTTTAAGAAGGATAATGGGAATACCATCATTACCTTCAAATATTCAAAGGACATTCATGCAGGAAACAGAGCAACTATGTACGCTGCAGCATAAACAATGGAAGACAATATCTGGGAAATAAACTATGTGAGATAAATACTCTATGAAAATTATAGATGTGCAGTTAGACCTCTGCACACACAAACTTTATAAAACACGAAGAGAGGGCAATTTTTAAGTATCCATAATATTATAAAAGCAGGGAATTTGCATGGCATTTTACTTTTCTCAATATATCAAGGCTATAAAATATATATGCAACACCAGTATATAAAAGACAAGTTATTAATGTCTACTTAAATATTTTTAAAAAATTGTAACATGAAGTTAAACATAAAGTACTAGGTAGTAAATTCTACCAGGCAAGAATTTTAAGCCTGGCATTCAGCTTGGTATCCAGGCAAAGCAGGCACTCCATAATCCTGAACCTATGTCTAGAAACACTGATGTTAGAGGGATGGGACTTAAGGATGAAATTGCATTTGTGGTAGTTACTGCATAATGAATTCATTGTTTTATTGCACTGCACTTTTCCAGTGTATCAGGAATCTAAAACAGCCCCCATTCAGATCTGATTCAGTGGTCTGGAGGGTCCTGGAATTCCACAAGTCTAAGAAAATCACAGTTGATCCTGTTTCTTCTGAACGTTTAGGTGACTAGAATTCATCTAAATATTTCTGTTAGTAGAAAGTGGTTTAAGAAAAACATGCTAGATTTCAACACAACACAAACAAGGAGAGGCCCACATTTTTAACATGTTCTTCTTGTACTATAAAAGCTGAAATGCACTGTGGAGCCGTGGTGGGGGTGGGGAGCGGGACCTGAAGGAGAAGCTGGAAGGAGACTTGTTACCTATAAACAATAGTCTTCTTTGCACTTCCCTCCTGGGGGCTTTTATACTTTAAAATGTCCTTTATATTAACTTTCACAGGAGTTAAAATGAATAAAACTGTTAGGGCAATGAGATTGCAAAATGATTTGCTCAGGGCCCTCTACCCACCTGGGAATGGCCCTAAACCATTAAAAACAGGTTAAATGGTAGGAATTGAGTGGAAATAAGTTTCAAAGCCTCAAGAAAACAAGAGGTTAATTATCAGGGCTAGCCCAGGATCCAGAACCTTGGGCCCTTGATTCAATACTTTCCTTAATGATCTGGAAAAGAAGGTGACGTTTTGAATTTTGCAGGAAAATTTTATTTTAATTTTCTTGAGATTAGGGAAATTGGCTGGATTCCAGAAAGTCTTAACAATGTGAGGTAATTAAGAAATACAAAGGTTTATAAAATCTATTCAAAAATGGAAAAGCAAAGCACATTTGAAAAATAAATTCAAATTAGTCATACACACTGATGAGGTCTGAACTGAATGTGGTTTCTCAGGAATAAGATTTGTATGTCTCCTTGTGCAATAAAGATATTTGTTCACTACCTAGAGGCAATAAAAATGCAATGAGGCATTAAGCCATATTTAAAAGGAGGCCAAACTAGGACACACACAGATATCCCATTTCTGAATCAATAATATATTCTTATCTTAGCTATGGTAAAATAGAATTTATCTTAGTAGTCTCATTGTTTTGAAGCTAAATGAAAACCAAAACACAAGAAGAACAATGAGAAATTGTTATATGCAAAAGAAAAATGATGTACCTTTTAAAATAAAAGAGCAAGGACACAGAGGACGCATTTAGTTGAGAAAGAGGAAAATTAAAGGGTATAATAGTATATAAGGTAATGAATACTAATGGCAAAACCATTTGGGAACTCTGATCTACCCATATTTCCAAAGACTATTTTCTGGTAATAGAAAAAAAATAACTCAATTATATTAGAAGATAGATAAATATTATAGGGAAGTAGTATAATCGCTATTAACAATGTCTTTCTATGAAAAATGCATTGTAACGTATTATATTATCAAGGTAAATATAATGACAAAATAAGATTAGCAGGCATTATTTAAGAGAAATGACCTCTAGCAATAACTGAAGGTGAAGAGTATTGAGTAATGTGGTCATTTAGAAGAGGGAGATGCTTTTTTTTTCTTCAGTTCTTACAGCATTTTGAGGCATAGAGGAAAAAAAGTAATGAAAACAGAGAGAGGAAAGTGCGTCTGTTTAACCTGACTAGTACACAGGATCTAATTTCCTGGATCTACTATATCTAAAGCAAAATGAAAAAAAAAGTATTTTATAAAAACTCATTTACCAGGGGCTAGAGATGTCTGCGGGTTGAGATGTTCTCCTCTTCTGGAGAACTAGAGCTCCTGAGTTTGGTTCCTGGTACCCACATCAGGCTCACGATGACCTGCAACTTCAGTTCTAGGGAATTTCCTATTTATAGAGGAAATGCCTTGGAAACTAAGTAGATACTGGAGCTGGGGATATAACTCAATGGGATAAGATTTGCTTAACACGTGCAAGGCCCTGAATTTAATCCCTAGCACCATATAGGGATTAAAACATTGAAAATCTAGATTAAGTAGAAGTCATTAGAAAAGATGAAACCATGAGGCCCTAATCACTCAGTAATGAATAAGATGTGCTGTACCAAGTACTGCCTAGACACTGACAGAAAGAGGAAAGGCTCTGTAATTGCTTCAAGCAAACCATAACTGGTAGTTAACATCACAATGTGAGAACAGAACCACGAAGGATGTATGTGAACAGATGATGCTAGACACCACATGGAGGAGATACAGAACCCAAACTGAGGGTTTCACAGAATACCTTGGGGAGGAGGGGACATAATTCTTGATATAAGGGACCTCAAAAGACATTGTTCAAGGAAAAGGCAGGAAGACACCTTATCAACAGAAACAATTGCATTGATGGTCTTACAAATTAAAAAAAAAAGTTTCAGCATATTCAAACTAAAATGAAAAGAAAAAAAGAAACAAAAAGATGAGGGTCATAAATAAAGTTTTGCCAATAATTACCCTAGTAACAGCTAAGCTTGGTTTTGAATAGTTGAGAAACCCCTGACTGGCATTTAACTAGCAGGTGTGTCTATATTTATTTTTAAACATACGCTGACCACACTATGGAATATAGATTAGGAGTGGATATGTGTGTAAACAGTGAAAGCTGGAAGCTTCAGAGCTTCTGCGGGACAGATGATCATGGGAAAGTTGGCACTGAACTTGGATATATGCAGACAGAGTCAAATACTATTATATAGGTAGAACACACTAGCTAACAAGTGAGTAAACATGAAGGTTAGTATTGAAGAAAAAAGACATGATTCCCAAACTCATGTGTGGTATTCTTTGTTGAGACAGAAAACCTAGGAGGAGGGAAATGGAGCAAAGATACATTGAGTCAGAGTTGCTTTCACATAGCCCCAGAGATATGCAAAGGCCAGCTTAAAAGGTAGCTGCTTGAATATGAAGATTTAACCCTGCAATAAAACGTAAGTATTCAGGATAGATCCATTGTCATACTTACTTTTCTATTGCTGTGATAAGGACCATGATCCAAATGGAAAAGGAATACAGGAGTTGGGTGGGCTAACAAGGTAAAAGGGAGCTGTTGTAAGTGGGTCATTGTACACTCAAGGAACTAAAAGAGAATTTGCTTATATGGTGTACAGACAATGAGTGTGGATAAAAGAAGGATGGGGTGGGGTCTACCACAGGAAACTGGGTAGTTTAAAGAGAACTCTCACTGGACAAACTGACTTTAACAGGTTAAGAAACATCTATTGTAACTGTACTCAGAATATGGAAGGAACAAATAAGTTCAGATATGTTATTATGGGTAAATTTTGCAGTGAACAGATAAGGTACAAATTTTGTCACTATAATTTACCCATCTGCAACCTTAGTGTATTCAGTGAAACTAAATTCTTTACCATAAATCTAAAGTAAACTATACTTTATACTATTGTTATAAGAATCAAATGTCATATGTTTTATATACATTTAGTTTATTACCACAATATCTAAAATTCTTAAAATTAAGTAAGAGCAAGAACAACCATGTAAACTTTCTCTGACCTGCTCAAAAATAATTGTATCATATCTATACAAATGACAATCAGTCACTCTGAATGCCCTGTTTTTCATAAGTGCCTTTTGGAACCCAGAATCAGTGAAATAACATTGGGTATAAAGTATGAATGACTGGGATCAAGACCTATCTTTTGTCTATTAGTACACATCAAAAGAATGGATTGATTGAATTGGGGATATCCCCCAAAAGATCCACCCAGAACCTGCAAATTGATCTTGGAAAGGGAATCTTTGCAGATGGAATTAAATTAAGGCTTTTAAGGTGAAATAATTGCCAGGGGCCAGTCCTGGTGGTTGACAAGTCTCAAGGAGGCAAGGAGTAGGTGATGGAAAGAGTGAGCCAGGCCATGGTGGTTAAGAAAATATCACAGCCTGACTAGCAGCCAGAATGCTCACTAGCAATGCAAAATTCAGTAAGTGCAGACAGAGGCTGCTCGTTCGTTCCCTGCCACCCTGACCCGAAATAATCACACAGAAACCATATTATTTGCAATATTGTTTGGCCAGTAGCTTAAGCATATTTCTAACTAGCTCTTACAACTTAAATTAACCATTTTCTATTATTTTACATTTTACCATGAGGCTCATGGTTTACTGGCAAAGTTCCAGCACATCTGTCTTCTGTGGCAGCCACATGGCATCTCAATAACTCTGCCTACCTTCTCAATATATCTCTTTCATCCTGACTATATTCTATCCTGCTATAGGCTGAAGCAGCTTCTTTTATTAACCAGAGGTAGTAAAATACATTCATAGCATACACAGGGGAATCCCACATCAAGCAAGCAGAGATAGATTCCTGTTGTTCCAAAACATAGATCGTATCATTTTTTTCTGGACATGTTTAACTTTATCGTTTTCACATCTGAGTCATAAGTTTAGTCATCATTGATGAACCATGACAGAAGAGAGTTATTTTTTACAATCATTTTAACTTAAGTTTAGTCATCATTGATAAACATAGTTACCTTTTATAATCATTCTTATGCATGAATTCCATAACCCAAATTTAATAATCTAGAGGCATATGATAGCCTGTTCTCAAGTTGGCTGTCTTCAAGAACACAAGACAGAAAGAAAATCTCCAAGCCAGTTGGGGCAGACTGACATTTTCCCAACAGTGTATTATTAACTCTTGATGCTCAGAGTGCCCAAGAAAAATTCTCAGGCCAAAGATGCTGCAATTATTAAATTTCTGATACAATATAATGTTTATATTTTATATCTTTATAGAATTGTTTTTCTAATCCTGACAGTCTTTCATTTCTTGGTCATATGACATCCACAGTCATATGACAGTCTGCACAAACTAACTTTCCTAAGAAAAGGAGGTCCTGACCCTTATTATTTTATCATCTTTCCAAACCATTCTTTGCCCATCAATAGAAGTCTGTGTATAGGGCAGAGGTAACTTCAGTTAATCTAACTTTGTTATTGTAGATGTCACAGAATCGCCTGAGTGTATAGTAGGAAAAGGCTTGTAATCTGATCTGTTGTCAATTCCCTTAGCCTACTGAATGTTGTTGGCCTTTTTAAGTTTACTTGGTCACAATTATCTTGCTCCAGAGTAAGTACGGGGCAGATGTGTTAAGAATATCTCAGAGTCTCATAAAGAGGTCTCTTTATGTATATCACAACCTCCAATGCATAAGATAAGGATATCTCCCTAAAAGCAGGACAGGTAGGTAGTATGCTCAGGACTTTCCTGGAAAAGCTAGAAGCAGTATAAATGATTCATGAGAAATTTTCTAGCAATCCAATATCCCCACATTGTACAAATATTAAAAGTAAGCAGCCATACAACACATAGAGATCAAAACCAAGAGTGGCGTGGCTAAGCTTAGCTGGATCTTTGGCAAGCATATGTCTTTTGCTGTTCACACCGAGTATGACTTCGCCAGATGACCTTGGATTAGAATGGATCCTCAAACAAATGATAAATGTCTGAATTAAAAAGAAAAGCCAATAGGATCAAACAGTTAGCTACAACCCAACCAACAATCATAGAGAGAGGCTCCTGAGTAATCACTGTGTTCACAAAACAAAATGAATGGACATAACATGAGAGAGGGAGATTCAGAGACGAGTGGAGGGGGATGGCTGAGAGACAAAATGACCAGTACGCAAGGCTAATTTGAAATAGTAACAATAATTTCTACATCTATAACTGCCACAAGTATCACGGAAGGACTGCGAACAGTTTTCTGAGGAATCGAGTACTGGAAACTGTAGCAATATTTTATTCATATGTAATAAATAAACTTGCCTGAGGATCAGAAAAGTAAAACAGCCACACTGGCCAGCCTTACAGACCAGACAGCAATGACACACCTTTAATCCCAGTAGCCACAATGACACACACCGTTAGCCCCAGTAGTCACACTAGCTTGTTATAGAAACCAGGTGGTAGTGATCCCAGAACTAGAGAGTATTTTAAAATGGGAGGAGACAGCTCTCAGCCCCAGTCTCATTCTGAGGCAGGATCATCATTTTCGGACTAAGGTTGAGGTAAAGGCCTGTGACTGGCTGTTTTGCTTTTCTGGTTTTCAGGTTGAACCCCAATATCTGTCTCTTGAGTTTTTATTAATCATGCTTCAGCAAATTCAACAAAGGAAAAACTTGCTTGTAAAACTGCGTATCTAGGGAACATAAGGGACTCAGAATGCCCAGAGTGCTCGCTTGTGTCTGTGGCTGACTTATATATCCTTAACATGAGAGATTTGCCTCAGGCTTGCAATTGGAGTTCAGAACTGGAGAGATCCAGAGTATTCACGTTCATGGGTCAAATATTTATTAATCACTTGCGACAACAACTACGTTACAAAGAGGTCATTCAGAAATCCTGTCTATAATGAAGCTTTAAGTAGCTTTTGCCTTTGTAAATGGAATTTATTTGTAGTTCAGGTAACTTGCTATTTATTAGCACTACTAGTTTTTATGTGATTTTATGAGATACAACTTTTCTTGATTAATTTTTTAGTTATAAACAATTTGGACAAAATCATGGGGTTTTCTATGTATCTGATCATGTCATTAGCACTAACAAATATTACTATCTCCTTTCCAGTATGGACACTTATTAAGTTTCTATATGTGGTGGCTCTAAAGAGGATTTGCAAATGATGCTGAATAAACTCAGAGAAAGTGGGGCTCCTTGGGTTGTTACAGATTTCATACTGGTAGGTTTCAACTAGTACCCCTTCAGAATATTTTCTGTTGGCTTGCTATATGGATTTTATTTTGTTGAGACACACTCTTTGTATACATAATTCATTCAATATCTTATGATAAATTAGTGCTAAGTTTTATGCAATGTTATTTATACATCTATTGAGATGATAAGATGGATTTGTTCTAATATACTAATGTGTTACACCACATATATTGATCTACATCTATCGAACCATCCAAACATGCCCTTGGTAAATGCTCTTTTTAATATGCTGTTGGATTTGGTTTCCTAGCATTTTGATGAGGACATCCTCAATTTGTTCATCAATGATATTTAAGTCTTTTCATGTTACATGTATGTTTGGATTTCAAACTGGAGAAAAGGTGGACTTACAGAATGATTTGGCAACAAATTCCTTCACTGCCAGCTTTAAACATTTTAATATAATTTGAATATTTGGTAGACATCACCAGTGGAGGCATCTTATCCTGGAATAATCCTGTATGGGTGTTTGTTTCAGATTTGCCCACTTTACACAGTTTTGATGTATTCAGAGTTTCTGTTTCTGAAGAATCAGATTTGATAGGATTACAAGTGTCTAGGAAGCAGTTCAAGTTTTTCACATCCTCAGTGGTTGGCTTGAAATTGATCATTTGTAATGGCTCACATTTTATCACCTCTTCTTTCTGATTTTTTTTCTTCATTGGTCTTTGTATATCCACTTTGTACATTCTTTCAAAAACCATGTCTGTACCATTGGTGTCTTATGCAAGTTTATCTTGCTTGTTCCTTACTCTTGAGGACCATATCTGTACCATTGGTGTTTCATGTATATTTTTAATCTATTTTATTTTACTCCCATTACTCACTATTTCTTTCAATCTCCTAATTTAGTGTTTATTGTGGTTTTAATTCATTGAAGTTGTTTGAGATTTTTTTCTGGTCTTTTGATTTAGTTGTATGCTGTGAATTGGATGAATGTTGATCAAACCCCATATGAAAAGCACTTCCTGGGAGGGCTTGAATGCTACAGATTTTTCATCTTGTTTTCAGAACCTAAAAGTGCCTGTTAGCTGGGACACAGGACTCAGATTTCATAACTAAAAACTCAAACAAAGAAAAAAGACATAAAAGAAAAGATATGAAGAAAGAATAGAAGTCTTTGTGAGAATGGATGCATAGCTTGAGGAAAATCTTTCATAAGCCAAAGAATTCTAAGAGTTACAGAAGCTAGAAAAAACAGGAAAATTACAAGAGGAAGAGAGCATTCTTCAGGGCTCTAGGATGGAGTAGCCCTGGATGAAACATGTGATCTCACACTCCTGGCCTCAGTACCTCAATAGAATATATTTCTGTTTTAAATCAAGTTCACAATAATTTATTATGTCAGCTGCTATAGAAATGGATGCAATGTATTCATGATGTGGAGCAAGGACTTTAACCTGTTTAAGCTTCAATTTCCTTCTTGATAAAATGGTAAAATAATATCCTGTCACACAGGGTTAATTAAATGAAATTATTTATATAAAAGTAGTTTGAGTGATATTTAGTACTAAAGATTTATTATGTTTTCTAATCTATGAGATGAAGATTTCTAAAATGCATAGGGTAGAAAAATAGGAGAAAAATGAAAGTGTCAATATTTATAACACAATGAGGCAAGGATAGCATATGCCTAAGAAATAAGTAAAGTATAAGAAACATAAAAACTGAATAATACAGTGTATGCCTTCTAAATCAATCTAGTGGTATATAGGAAATGAAAAGGATATGGATAATTGAAGATTAAATTTAAAATATGAGGGAGGTTAGGGCAATCTATAATTCTTTACTTGCCATCACATACAGAATGTTACAGAGTAGGTATAATTAATTACCTATCTGTCAGGATTGCCCATATGAGGAGAAAATAATGCATATTATGACTTCTAAAAGAAAATACAGATCATTTAAAGATTAATAAAAATCTGGAGATGGAAAGATTGCTCAGTGGCTCAAAGCACTGGCTGGTCCACTAGAGGACCTAAATTCTATTCCCAGCACCCACAGGGCAGCTCCCAACCATCCGTAACTGCAGCTCCAGAAGGTCTGCCACCGTCTTCTATCCTTCAAAAGCGCCAGGCACACATGTGAGGCTGCCAAACACCGACATATATAAAGACTAATAAAATGATTTCAAATTTTAAATGAATAAAAATCTAAGTGCAGCTATAATTGAATAACAAAAAACAGCAAATAAAGTTATTCTGAAATAGAATCATAATAAATTCTAGATAAAATAGGTTTATGCAGACCACCCCAAGTCAGAATGGCACTATGTACCATGCCTTTTCCGAGATTCTGCATTGTAATTTCTTCTTAAAATGCAGTCCCCCAATCACTTTTGATCAACAGCTGCTGTACATGCTTTCAGCTTGCAGTAGAACAAAGCAAATTTCAATTCCTATTGACGATCCCCACAGGAGATCTAATTCTAGTCTCAGTTCCTTCAATAGCTTTGCGGTTGTGATCTTTATTATGCAAATTACCACTGCAAAAGTAAGGAATTCCTAATCTTGAACCTGAAGAAAATGAGTTTGGTTATTGTTTTAAAAGTTCTTTCTAGATTTCTTTGACAATGATCAAACATATAAATATAGATTTCAAAAGCTTTCAAGTTAGTTCCTCCGTTTTATTGGACCCACATATATTAGGTACTTTCTTGAATGTACTTTGGACAGGAAGTTATTTTTGCTGTGCTCATTAGATGAATTTCAGAGATGACCTAATGCTTAGATGGTTAATGAGTATTGTGACATGCTATTCTTAATATTTCAGAAATTTGTAATACGAGATGACAGAAATGCCATAAAATGAAATGTCATGATAATAAATTTAAATGCAGAGTTTTAAAACTACAAATAAAGCATAACAGGCATTTTTTTATTGCAAAAGTCCCTCTGAAAAGGGCTTGTACACTGGGTTGTCAAGGAGCCGTAATGGTGCCAAGAAGGAACACAAACTGATCAAAAGGAAAAAAGATCTAACCAAACCTTATCTATGAAAAAAAAAAACTCTCTTTTCTTGGTCTCAGCTTCCTTACCATAAATTACATACAATAAGCACACTTACCACATAAGGCTATGAGAAGGAGCAAACTTGAAAAGCACTCAGAATGCTTTTAACACAGGATAAGCATCAGGAACAGATATTCATATGACAAACATTTGCCTGAGTGATTAGAACGTGATGGGCTAGAAAATTCGGACAATAATAACTTTCCTAGCCAATGCCACACCTTCCTCTTTCTTTCTTGCTAAATTTGGCCAGGTTTCATTCTGATCTCTAATTAATCATACTTTTCTATAACTAATATTATAACAAAAATAGTTATAAAAGTGTGGATTTGAGTTATGCACAGAAGCAGCAAGCATATAAAACAAATGTAATTATACCAGAGTAAACAAATACTTGGTAGGAATGTAAAATATTAGGTGCTGGAGTTCTTCAATCCATAACAACCACACTTTAAATCATATATTTTCAGATACTAAAAAGAAAAATGATCCAGGAACAGCACACAAAACCTGAGAACATTTGTGTCAAGTTTTCAGATGCATATAAGCAGTTGCTTTTCATAGCAGCAGCAGGTCAAATAAATTATTTTATTTAATACTACTGATTTGGGGTCCTCAAGTCTTACAAAAGTTCAAACCAGGTCTCGAGCTACATTCTAAAGCCAATCAAGGTGGACTGACCATCTTAACATTTAATTGCTTTCTGCCAGAGTGATGAGTGCAATCATAAGGCTCTTTTCAAAGGAGCTGTTCCCCAAATAATCCAGCCCCGTTATGGAAATGTAGCAATGGTCCCCTTTGGAGTTCTCAAGTATGTCTCAAATTTTCTCTATTATGGAGGCAGTTAATGACTTACATTCTATTTCTTTATGACATGAATGCTAAGAACAAAGGTCTGCAAGATAATGACTAAATTGGAATTGAATGGCTTTGTTGGAAAAATTCTAAATCGTGACAGAAAATGAAATGGCTTCTTTCTTCCTTCTGCTTTCTTCCATACTTGTATTTCATGACTACTTCATTTTTTGTTACAAAGTAACATGTTGCTGTACATTCATAAGAAGAGATTCCCCAGACAAGTGGTGTATATGCATGGAAGGCAAGCTGCTCTTTTTAAATCACTATCAAATATTATAAAAATTCTAATGGGAAACTGATCTAATGTCTATACAAAACATGTATATAGAATGTTGATTCTAAACCATAATGGTTGTTAGCATTTTCCATGACCAATTTATCTATGAGCACATCCTTTCTAAGTCTCTTTAGCATACAAGATTGTTAGTTATTTTTGTTTTGGTGAGAAAGGCATCTGAACACCTAGAAGAAGAGAACCTCAGACTGAATTTTTGGTAACTGGTTTCAAAGTAATTCATCCACACAGATTCTGCATAGTCTGTGGAAGCTCCCTCAATCCTCTTTGGAACTCTCATCTAACACTGTCTTAGTGTGAGTCAACCTGAGTCCTCCTGACCAATGGCAGTCAGCTGTCAACAAGCATGAGGCTGATCCTTTTCAGTTAGACCATTTTCCCTTTGTTATAGTTGTTATATCTTCAAAAATGTTAATAAAAGTAGAGTTGTTATAGTTGTTATATCTTCAAAAATGTTAATAAAAGTAGCAACAGCTGAGTCCAACTGCTTTAGTTTCATTCTGTATTTGTTAGTCAGCTCAGAAGTTGTTGTTTTCAAAATACAGAAAAATGTGCTACTGCTCCAGGAAGAAACTGGGAGTTGAGGTTTTCAACTATTCTCTCTTTTGTGCAGTACCGCTCACAAATTTCTATCTGGTGTGGGACTATTGTATGTATTCTGTCAATTATATTTTAAATAATGCTGATTGACCAGTAGGCAGACAGGAAGTATAGGTGGGACAACCAGACAGGAAGTAGAGGTGGGTCAATAAGAACAAGAGAATTCTGGGAAGAAGGAAGCCCATTCCTCAGCAGTCCAGCCCAGCCACAGAAGAAGCAAGATGTGACTGCCTCGCTGAAAAAGGTACTGAACCATATGGCTAGTATAGACACGAATAATGGGCTAATATAAGTTATAAGAGTTAATAAGAAGCCAGAGCTAACAGGCCAATCAGTTTGTAACTAATGTAGCCCTCTGTGTGATTTCTTTAGGGCTTAATGATTGAGGGAACCGGGCAGGACAGAAACCTCAGTCAACATCTATCTTCTCTTTCCTGGTCCACAACAACACAATCATCTCATCACAGTCTCAACTCTGATTATACAAAAGACGGTACCCATGGATGTCCCCTGGGAGTGGCTGGGATCTAATTGTACAAACCAAACCCTTCCCTCCTCTGTAAGAGTGTGGGATCTGAGTGTCACTTCCTTCATGCACAGGAATTATAGTGGATGGGTGTCCCAAATATCCCAAATACAATTTAGAGCTATGGAGAGTAATTTTGTGCTCACTGGAAGTGCAGAGGCCTTTATCCTCGTTTCTAGGTGTCCCACAAAGGGATCTGCCCAAGGCTCTGGGTCTATCAGTGTGCTAGGAGGAAGAGAAGAGAGTCTCGCTCTGTCATCTTGTCACCATGCTTTTGTTCGTCACGTCTTAGTTTTAATATCTCCCAACAAACAATGCAAAGACAGAACATTTTGTTCTGTTGCTGGTGGTCCCATGTAAACCTATGTGCCCTCAAAGTTAAGAAAGTGCAAAGAACGCTTCTAACTCCAGTACTAAACAGTGATGACGGCAGCTAATACTGTCCAGCTGAAGAACCCAATAACGTCTATTTCTTAAGGTGTGTGTCTCTTTTCCTTTGAGCAGTTGTGATGGCAGTTTTTCTTTTCTCTTTTTTTTTCTTCTCCTTTTATCTCCATAGGTAGCACTGGCTAATGCTGGGTTCACAATATTACATTAAAAACATGACCATAACAAACAAGAACAGCAGAGCAGAGAGGTTTCTTCTGAATAAGGATACTTTGAATGGGTTATTTTGAGATAATGCATAAACAAGAGAAGCTCTGAAGTCAGTCTTTAAGAAGAGAAATATCTGCCCATGAAGGAAATCCTCCCCTACTCCTGTGATTCCCTCTGTGTGGCAGAGAGAATTGCTGATGAAACCTCTCTAGACTAAACCAATGGAGAATGTGTGTACCTGACTTAGCATAATGTAGCTGGGTGCTTCTGTTGTATGTCTTATTCTAAGCAATCCAAATTCTCCTTCCTTTGTTTCAGATAAATATGAAGACTACGCCAGAGATCAAGAACTCTTAGTGACCTACTCTAGAGATTTCCTATTTTCTCCAGAGGATATCCATGTGCATAGGAACATACATTCTTAAGCTTCTGTTTCTTTTTCTTAACACATGTCTCATTACAGCAAAGTCCAGCTAGGAACTTAAGAAGAATAGAGGAAAGATTATTTTTTCTTCCTTAAGCTAGGTAATGTGATGCTACAAAAGTTAGGTGGGACACATTGAACCTTAGTCTCCCTAAGGGAGAGAAATTTATGCAAATTTATTTATTGCTGGTAAGGTTTCTTCCCTGCAAAAGCAATGTAGAAAGAATATCCATAAGGCAGGTGGATCTCTGTGAGTTCGAGGCCAGCTTGGTCTACAAGAGCTAGCTCCAAGGAAGGCTCCAAAGCTACAGAGAAACCCTGTCTCGAAAAACCAAAAAAAAAAAGGAAAAAAGAAAGAAAAATAGGAAGGAAGGAAGGAAGGAAGGAAGGAAGGAAGGAAGGAAGGAAGGATAACCATAGAAGTGAGGTAGATAAAACACTAGCATTAAAAACTCAGTGCACCAGGCGGTGGTGGCGCACACCTTTAATCCCAGCACTAGGGAGGCAGAGGCAGGTGGATCTCTGTGAGTTCGAGACCAGCCTGGTCTACGAGAGCTAGTTCCAGGACAGGCTCCAAAGCCACAGAGAAACCCTGTCTCAAAAAACCAAAAAAAAAAAAAAAAAAAAAAACCCAAAACCTCAATGCCATAATTTTCACCTAAAAGGTAGACAAGAATAATTATTTATGGCTGTTTTGTCCTGTGAATAGAGATTATAATTCCTGAGATTAATCACTGAGTGATAAGCATTCAACATACTCCAAGTCTTGCCTAATCATATCTCCAAAATATGTATGATAGGCAGATTGAGAATGACATGAAATACATTGTCTAGAAATGGATGAGTGGGAGGATTCTGGTTCTTACAGAGTCAGGGTAGCAAAGACCAATACTGTTTTGAGTAAATCACTCTTTTCTGTCAGTATTACACTTTCAGCTACAAAACTTTGTCATTTACAAGGTCTTCATCAGCCCATCTTTTTAACATAACACATAGGTTTCCCCTCTTCATTATGAAGTCTAAGAGAGAGGCTTATCTTGCATCATGTTTTTTAAAAGCCTTAAAAGAATAGATTCATATGTCTCTGAACATAGTCACCTTCAGTAATAAAAACAATTTTATGGAAATATCTAGCATATTCTCTTATATACATCTGCAGAAATAAAGAGGCTTTATTGTATAAATATTAAACAAAGCACTCTTCACTTACTAACAGGGAAGCAAAAAAGTGGTCATTAGAATAAATGGTGAACTTACTTAGATTTACATAATAATGCATGGAACTAACCATATTTAATGTTATTGGTGAATAAGCAATCTTTCTCATCATAATCATCTTGATCTAATTCTGTCCTTCAGAAATTTTAATTCATCTAACTTAAAATGTGTTCAACAAAGGCACTTCACAATATTAGTGCAATTTGCATCAAATGCACTAGAGAAAATTACCTAATACAATTTTCTAAGCCATTTAGTATCATGAACTTGGCACTAAAAGGAGAAAATTGCATTTTATGATTTGCAGGCTGCTGAAAACATCATACACCTGAATTCACACAATCTGCATATTTTATTCTCTCATATTATTCTCTCAATGAAAAACCAAGTCTTTAACAAGCCTGAACACTAACTTAAATGCTTTACCACATTACACTGAAGCAGAGGATGAGACTTCTAGCTTTATTTGAGAAACAAATGGTTTAACTATAAAAACACTGCAATTGTTTCTCTTCTGCTTTCACAATAAAATTATGCCTTTCCTTATCTCTTCAGTTATTTTATAATACTGAATGAATAAAAAAGAACAAGGAGTTAAATTATGTATATAGTCATATTATTAAATTCAAATTCCTTTGAACTAAAGACTACCAAGTAACAGCCAAAGAAACATGCATTCTCCACTGATTTAGGACCCAGGTATTCATCATCCTTCCTTTTCTTCTCACAGAGGGAGTCACAGGGGCTAAGGTGAATTGCCATTATTAGTAAGTATTTCTCTTATATAATGCTTTTTCCTGATGTACTTATTTATGCAAATATTAAATAAGATGAATATAGTTGCTCATTTAAAATATTTAAATTGTAAGTAAAGTTACTTGGTGTGTCACTTTAGACAACCCTCAAAAAAGTCAAGCATTTGCCACAATTGTCTCCAACTCAAACACTTATTTTTCCAAGCAAAAAGAGCACAGTGCCTATCATTTCTATCTTGTCCTTACCACAATGTGGCGTATGACACCACTGGCTATACAATGAAGTAATGAAGGTTACTCTGTGATTCTTCCAGTGTCATGCTCCTAAAAACTTCAAAGGGTGACATTTCAACTCGGATACCCCAAAACTGATTCATCTTGCTGAAGGGAATAGAATGCAAAACATCCCTTAACCTCACCACCAGGAAGAGAAATGAGATGGCAAAAAAAGATACAAGGCTGACACAGATTTTTGTTTTTTCAAGCAAGAGAAGGAGCTCTGGGGCCAAACAAACAGACTAAAGTCATTCCCAGGTTAACAGTGAATGCAGGCAAAACCATTTTGCAGGGCGTATTGGAGCAAAGGAAGCTGACTCTACAGAAATCAATATATAAAGACTGTGCTTAGAGTGACCTGTGAGCAATTGCATTAGCAGAAGCCGAGTCTCTCTTGCCAAAAGAACAGGATCTTCACAGAGATATGAACACAAGAGAAAAAAAATGCAGGAAGACAAGGCAGAAGTGAGGGATACAAAAAAGCAGAACGCAGACATTCTCAAACCAAAACTAACCTTTGCCATGTTTTTTAATAAAGAAAACTTTTAACTTTGTATGAGAATTCAATAGTGTATCTCTTAGAGTATCTGGCTGTTCTCATAAATACATGCTTATATACATTTGTATATATACATGTGTATGTATATCAGACTATGTTATAAATGCCATATAATGCAATCTACAGTGTCATTCTACCTTGTAGGTTCAAATATTTTTCAATTAATGTATATTATCTATTAGTTAATAAAAGTGATAATTAACAAGATGATTGGATAAATGTCACTCAAAGCTTTACGGATTCTTTTAAACCCTGTAGTCAACATCCCATACCAAAGAGAGTATAGTTAAATCTTCATGATATACAGCTTTCTAATATGGTCTCAGTGACCCCTACTATCCTTAGTCACCACCTGTATAACCCTTCCTTGTGGCTTGACCCTAATCACTCTGTTGTAACTACATAAAGGATGGGCTCTCACTTTCTAGCATATGTTACAAAAGTGCGTGACTTCCACCTTAATTATACTACATCTGACTCATCCTATTCTCTTCTGTAAAGGGTAGCTGGCTGTCTTGAGTGCTGCTGCTACATAAGAAAAAACATATGGCAAAAAAAAACCCTGAGGCCAACCCTCAGTCAGCAGGCAGAGAGAAAGGGAGATCTCAGTTCAAAATTCATGGGAGGAAGGTAAGTCCTGTCAACTGGATATGGTACCCAACCCAATCAAATCTCAGTGTGAGCACAGACAAGGAGACACCTGGGCCACATCTATGCAAAAGACTGTGCCAGAGCACCAGGCTGAGGTGATCGGCGATTCTGCACCCAAAGAAACTGTTAGATAACAAACGAGGCAAGAAGACATTAAAGGCTAACCAATGATTGTCACATTATACAACCTCACTCTTTGAAAGTCTTGTCTTACCTGAGTTTACTTCCCTCAAATTGTGTCACATAATTACAAAAAAACTAAGGAAATTCCTGAAGAAGCCAAATACATCTTTATGGCTACATGTAAAATATAATGTTAATGTTGATGAGAAACAAACATCAGAGCTCCATAGAAGCTAGAGTTTTGCTGTAAATTCTCTGTCAAATTATTAGTAAATGAACATTACTACAGACTAATAATTCCTGGACAATTGGTAATAAAGTATATATATGAAACAAGTTGAAATAAACAACAAAGGCTATAATAATGTTAATAAAAATTTAATTATATAATAATTACATATAAATATATATTTGAATAATATAATAAATTATAACTTCTACAAGTATAAGAAATAAACTTTTGATCTTCACAAATTTATCTG
This sequence comes from Ondatra zibethicus, assembly GCA_004026605.1. NCBI lineage: Eukaryota > Metazoa > Chordata > Mammalia > Rodentia > Cricetidae > Ondatra > Ondatra zibethicus. The sequence goes on from PVIU01010898.1 coordinate 57,420, forward strand.
TGCCCTAGTATGTGTTCTATTTTATAGGAAGTCTATGGGATGCTGGGAGTTTAGCCCCTATTACAAATATCCAGTCAATGAGTAAAAAGATGTAATGTAAATAAGTGTGCTTTGATAGCATTCTTACAACTGTTATCATTCAGGTAAGTCTATATTACAATGACTAATTCACTAGTGTTCCATACTCTATAATGAATATATAAAGACAAATAGCAGCATCCCATTTACTAATTACTCAACTCTTTAGCTGCAGTCAAAATAAAGGTAATGCTGGGTAGTCTGCAATGATGTCTTAAGACAGTTTACTCAGTTACTTTATTGGCTACCTATCAAGATTGCCAGATTATGCATGTATTTACTTTATAATTTCACAATAACTATCATATAGAACAAATAATATGAATTATCTGACAGGCCATTACTTGAGTAAAAAATATACTTATCCCTTAAGAAAATTAATACCATTCCCTATATGTTGGCTTGACTGATTTAAAAGGATCAATTTCTGATGGTCTGATACATAAATTATTAGACGCTGTGATGACGATTGGAATATGTGTTTGTGTGTGTGTGTGTGCATGCACACAGGGTCATTTCAGTTCTTCAAGGAAATTCTATTTTAATTCCTATTCAAGAATAAAATGTTTTCAGTTTCTAGATAACTACCAGATGTTTCAAAAGACAAGATAATCTATAAATGTAATCCTATACTATACAAGATAAATATTTAAATGTAAGGCAATAATGATTTCATGGGGATTGAGTCATTAAATACTTTGTCCTCACTAATTCTTCAGATGCATTGGTGGAAGGAAGTTCTAACTCATTAAGTGCAATATAATTAAAATTTCATGAAGATAAAATTAATCCCAATAATCATTAAAGCTTATTTTCAAGTTAATATTCTGAAAATACTTTATTATTTACCTACTAATAAATAAACTATAGAATCGAAAAAATCAAACAGTTTCAGTAAAAACTTTATTTTATCCTTATTTGATTTGGGGTGTGATTACATGATCACTAATATTTTTTTTATCACTCTTATCCTTTACAGCTGTGGTGTACACTGGTCATGAATGGCTATTTAGGTTTTAATTAATTAAAATTAAGCACAATTAAAGCTTCATTTCTTTCATTAGCCTAATCACACATTAGTTGCTCAGCTGGCAAGTTAAATGGAATATTTCCATTATCTCAGAATGCTCTTTTGAGCATTGCTGCTCTACAAGTACCCGAGAGGCAAGATCGTAAGGCTGGACAAGTGGCATTTCTTGAGTAATGCAGCTAAGACTGAACCCCACGTGTGTCCTAGAGTCTCTGGCTTTAGAACTGCATGCAACTGATCGTCTCTGGGAGAGGTAGCATCAGTCTTCGCCGGGTATGAACCCCCTGATAGGTTAAGTGATCCTAAGAGATCAGCTCTGAAAACATATGAGCAAGACTAAATGATTCCAGCAGGCTGTATTTATGAGCATGTGATGGGAGGGGAGGAAAACGGAGAGAGGAAGAGGGACAGAGAGAGAGAATAGGAAGCCATGAATCTGAAGAGAGAGACATACTGGAAGTGGAGGGGTGGGTGTGGAATACTGGTGTATATACAGCATTCATATATGAAATTCTCAAAAAGAAAGTTAATGAATTTTTAAAATAACCTTGAATTTTTCTATTGTGCCTGGATTTTGGTAAACAATATTACCCATGAAAAAATGGCTCTGATAAATTGTAAAACATCAGCAAAACATAATGTGTGAAATCATAAAAAAACAAATAGAAACTTTTGTTTGGCCTGCTTTAGAAGCTATAATCTATGCAAAACACTTTTGCAAAAGTAGTTTGTGTGACTCTTTTTTTCTAAGGGCCTGCCTTTTTTTAAAATGATTTTTACTGAGTTATACATTTTTCTCTGCTCCCCTCCCTGTCTCTCACCTCCCCTTCAACCCTCTCCCAAGGTCCCCATGCTCCCAATTTACTCAGGAGATCTTGTCTTTTTCTACTTCCCATGTAGATTAGATCCATGTATGTCTCCTTAGAGTCCTCGTTGTTGTCTAGGTTCTCTGGGATTGTGATTTGTAGGCTGGTTTTATTGTTTATGTTTAAAAACCACTTATGAGTGAGTACATATGATAATTGTCTTTCTGGGTCTGGGTTACTTCACTCAAAATGATGTTATCTAGCTCCACCCATTTGCCTGCAAATTTCAAGATGTCATTTTTTTCTGCTGTATAGTACTCCACTGCGTAAATGTACCATATTTTCCTTATCCATTCTTCGGTAGAGGGGTATTTACATTGTTTCCAGGTTCTGGCCATGACAAACAGTGCTGCTATGAACATGTCCTTGTGGCACAGTTGGGCATCCTTTAGATATATACCCAAAAGTGGCATTGCTGGGTCTTAAGTAAGGTTGTTTCCTAATTTTCTGAGAAATTGCCACACTGATATCCAAAGGGGCTGTACCAGCTTGCAGTCCCACGAGCAATGCAGAAGTGTTCCCTTTGCTCCACAACCTCTCCAGCATAAGTTATCATCAATGTTTTTGATCTTGGCCATTCTTACAGGTGTAAGATGGAAGTTCAGAGTTGTTTTGATTTGCATTTCTCTGCTGACTAAAGATGTTGAGCATTTCCTTAAGTGTCTTTCAGCTATTTTAGATTCCTCTGTTGAGAGTTCTCTGTTTAGGTCTGTACCCCATTTTTTATTGGATTATTTGTTCTTTTGAGGACCAATTTCTTGAGTTCTTTGTTTATTTTGGAGATCAGTCCTCTGTCTGATGTAGGGTTGTTGAAGATCTTTTCCCATTCTGTAGGCTGTTGTTTTGTCTTGTTGACTGTGTCCTTTGCTTTACAGAAGCTTTTCAGTTTCAGGAGGTCCCTTTTATTACTTGTTTTTCAGTGTCTGTGCTACTGGGGTTATATTTAGGAAGTGTTCTCCTGTATCAATGTGTTCAAGTGTACTTCCCATTTTCTCTTCTGTGAGGTTCAGTTTGGCTGGCTTTATGTTGAGGTCTTTGATCCATTTGGACTTGAGTTTTGTGCTTGGTGATAGATATGGGTCTATTTTCATTCTTTACATGTTATATCCGGTTATGCCAGCACCATTTGTTAAATATGCTTTCTTTTTTCATTTGATATTTTTTGCTTCTTTGTCAAAAATCAGCTTTTCGAAGGTGTGTGGATTAATATCTGAGTCTTTGATTTGGTTCCATTGGTCATCCTGTCTGTTTTTATGCCAATACCAGGCTGTTTTCAGTACTGTAGCTCTGTAGTAGAGTTTGAAGTCAGGAATTGTGATGCCTCCAGAAGTTCCTTTATTGTACAGGATTGTTTTGGCTATCCTGGTTTTTTTTTTTTTTTTTTGCCTTTCCATATGAAGTTGAGTACTGTTCTGTAGGAACACTTATAATGTAACCTGATTGTTTTCTAAATTTCATTATGCTGTCCATCAAGTATAAACTGATTATTATAGCAGCATATTCAGAGACAAATGTGGAAAGATGATATATGTCCTTAAACCACATCCTTGAAGTGCTTTACTAGTAGCTCCAGTTTCAGCGAAAAAGAGATCATTTGGTAAAATGCACTGCTAAGGGTTCAGAAACTGCACTTATTTTGGCCTACCTTTTGGGAAACATCCGAGCAGTCATAAGCTCTAGGGACATGACTGCAAACATGGAGTCAGTTCTGTGTTGGTCAACTACTTCTGGGCTCTGGAATGTGGTTTAGGTACCAGTACTACTGTACTGAAACAAAAATGATGTTGCTATTTACAGCAGGTATCAAATACAGATAGCTTCTTAGTTAGGTGCGGAACCCTGTGTCTACTTCCCCTCTCTATGCAGGAATTTCGTCAGGTATGAACCATTATCCATGTTCTGCATGAATCACAGTTTCAGAAAATTCATATGTGTGTCAATCCTGATGTGTCTTGAAGATGAAGTCTCTTTGGAGTCATCCATCACCTCTGGCTCTTACAAACTGTCCACTCCTTCTTCTGCATGTATCCTTGAACACTGAGGGAAGGAGTTTTATAAAGAATCCCAACTTAGGTTAAGTACTCTAGATTCTCTCTATATGCAAATTGTCTAGTTTTGGGTATCTGTGCTAATTAGCAACTACTGCCAAAAAAAAAAAAAGCTTCTCTGATGAGGGCTGAACGTCACATTGACCTATGAGTATGGCAATATGGCAGTGGGAGTCATTTTATTGCTATATTCCCTCAAATAAGTAGGAGTTATTCTGTCGATATTTTCCTTTAGGAGAATAATTGTAGGTTGTATCCCCTAGGGCCTATGACCTATGTAGTTCAGGGTCTTGACCACTTAATCAGTGACAAGTATGAGTTCTATCTCATAGAGTGGACTTTAACTCTAATCAAATACTGGTTGGTTATTTCCATAACAATTATGCCACTATTGCACCAGTATATCAGGCAAGTCAGGACTGTAGGTCACAGGGTTAGTATAGAGGTAGTCTCAATGATTACTTTTATCCTCTGGTAGTATGCAAAGTACTTTCTAGTACCAAGAATGATAGTCAGTTGATATGATGCTTCTAATTTTACTATTTTCAAAGTAAAATAGTCTTCAGCAATGGGGCCTTATCAAGAAGTTGTGGAGAGTAATTAATAGACTTGACAATAGCCTGTGGTTTGGGGGATGTCTATGGGCCCCCTAGCACTAATGACTCAACAAGATGTAACCCACTTATCTACTGAAGTTTTAAGTTAGGAGCATAAGATTCCAGTTATGGCATGGTATCCTGCATTATATGATGACTCTATTTAAATTTCATTAATATATTATACATTTTAGGAAGCTTTTATGGTAGTCAATGCACATATGAATTTCAAAGGGTCTTTAGTGTTAGTTTTCCTACCCATATTCCCTGTTATACCATTTCCTACCACACCCGCTTACTCTCATTTCCCCCATATATCTTCAAAACACTATAATCCATTTCCCCTTCCTTGGAAAATCCAGCCCCTTACAAGCTACCTGATATCTGTGGTTATTTGAATTAAAATACACATATCTAAAGCTCAAAATCTAACATCTCTATATAAGAGGAAATGTACAGTATTTGTCTTTTGGGTCTGAGTTAACTCCTTCAAGATGATTTTTTTTATAGATTCACCTATTTTCCTATAGTTTCATAATTTCGTTATTTTTAACAACTAAATAATATTCCACTGTGTAAATGCTCCAAATTTCTTTATCCACTCATCATTTAATGGACATATAAGCTGTTTCCAATATTAAACTATGAATAAAACATCAATGAGCATTTATTAGCAAGAATCTCTGTAACAGGATGTAGAAATCTTTGGATATATGACCAAGAGTGATAGAACTGAATCTCAATGTAGATAAATTTCCAGCTTCATGAGGAAACATTTCACTGATTCCCATAGTTTATGCGCAAGTTTGCACTCATGTCAGCAATGAATAAGTGCTTCCCTTTCCCTGCTTACTTGCTAGCATGAACTGTCATTTGTTATATTATCTTGGCCATTCTGACTAGGATAAGATCAAACCTCAAAATGGCTTTAATTTGCATTTCTTTAGTGGCTAAGTGTTGAACATTTTTAAGTGTTTCTTAGTCATTTGCATCTCATCTTTTTAGAACATTCTGTTTACTTGTATTACACCTTTTAAAATGGCTATTAGAGTTTTATGATTTTTATTTCAGTTATTAATAATAGATTGTTATGATTAGCATGGTTATTAGAAGCATTATTATTACTATTAAAATGTTACAAATTGTTCAGAGGTGAATCCTCTATACAGACACATTTATAGGTCAGGGATATTTTAAAGAATGGAAAATGGAAGTAAAACTGGTTGGGTTTTTTTCCATGGTGCAGCAGAGAGAGTGTCTTGGCTAGACAATTGGTTTCCATGGATGTTGTATTGCTAGTAGCTGTCTACAGCTTATAGTGCTGTAAAATAGCTTCTATAAAATCAGAACAGCCTAGATACAGAGGGGAGGGCCTTAGTCCTGCCTCAAGTGATGTGACAGACTTTGTTGACATCCCTCCTCTCTGAGGAGTGGATGGGGGGTGGGGTCAGGAAAAGTTGGCAGGAGAGGAAGGACAGGAGGGAGAAGAAACTGGGGTTGGTATGTAAAATAAGATTATTTTAAAAATAAAAAACAGAATAATAAAAAAATAAAACAAACAAGGCTGGAACTTTGACAGTGGGGAAAAAAGAAGCTAAACATCAAAATACCAAATAATCAAATTAAAAAATAGGGTACAGTTCTAAACAGAGAATTCGCAATAGAAAAATCCCAAATGGCCAAAAGACATTCCTGATTTCTGATGCCTGGAAAACTTTTCTCTATCCTTTTACTCTAAGGTGATATTTGTGCTTGATTATGAAGTGTGTTTCTTGGCTGCAGGAGAGAGATGAACCCTGTTTTCTAATCTGATCTGTTAGTCTGTATCTTTTTCCTGGGGCATCGAGACCATTAATACTGAGAATCATCAATGTGGTTGTTAATTCCTGTTACATGGTTGTGGTGGTTTGTTTTGTTTTATTTTTCCTTTTTTGATTAACTGTTCTGGGATTATTAACTCTGTGTGTCCTCTTGGGTATATCCAACCTTCTCTTCAGACTGATGTTTGTAGTGGCATTGCATTTATATTTTAATAAATAAATCTTGGTGAAGATCAAAGAGTAAATAAAACAGCTCCACTGGTGAGTCTTACAGACAGGGAATGGTAACACACACCTTTAATCCCAGTATCCACACTATTTTACCATAGAAACCAGGTGGTGAATGACTTTAATCCCAGTGATGCAAACCTTTAATTTCAGAATAGAGAAGATTATAAAATGGGAGATACAGCTCTTAGTCATGGTCTCATTCTGAGATTCTTGGTGGCAGGAGCCATTTTGGACTGAGTTAGAGGTTAGAGCCAGTGGCAGGGGGTTTTACATTTCTGACATTCAGGTTGAACCCCAATTTCTATCTCTGAGTTTTTATTAATCATGCTTCATATGTTTTCTTTCCATTGCCTTCTGTAAAGATGGACTGGTAGACAGAAATTGGTTAATTTTATTTTTATCATGAAATGTTTTTCTTTCTCTGTTCATTCTGATTGGCAATTTAGCTAGCTGTAGTCTCAGCTGGAATCTGTGGTCCCTCAAAGCTTATAGAAGATCTGCCCAGATCTTGCAGAAGATCTGCTGGCATTTAGAATCTCCAGTGAAAAGTCAGGTGTTATTCTAAAGAGCCGCTTTTTTAAATGACTTGGTCTTTTTCCTTGTATAGTTTAAAATCCTTTATCTGTTCTGATTACTATGTGTCTTGTGTAGCTCTGTATGACTCTTACACCTTGATAGCTAGGTGTTGTTCTGTATGACTCTTGTACCTTGATAGCCATCTCTTTATTTCAATTGTAGAAATTTTCTTCTATGATTTGTTAAAAATATTTTCTATGCCTTGGACCTGTTTATTCACCTTCTTCTACATGTAACATTCATAGTTTTGGTCTTTCAACAGTGTCCTACATTTCCTGGATGCTGCATGCCTGGGTTCTTTTACAGTTAAAATTTTCTTTGACTGAGCTACCCATTTCTTCTACCTTGTGTTCAAGACCTGAAATCTGATCTTCCTTAAGTGTCGGTCTATTGGGGAGGCTTACCTCTGAAGCTTTTGTTGGACATCTTGAGCTTCTTATTTAGTTTTATTTCAATTTGAGGGGTTTTTTTAGTGATTTTATTTCTTCATTAATTTCTACTTTCATTTCTTATATTTTGTTCACTATTTCATCCAAACATTTATGTCTTCACAGCCTTTTTAAAGGAATTAATTTATATCCTCTTTAAGATTCTTGAATATATTCACAATTGCTACTGAAAGTCCTTGTCTTGTGCCTCAGCTAAATTGCTTCATCAGAGCCTAATGCAATAAAGCTGCAGCTTCAGCCTCTTGATGAGGATTTAGCATGCCTTCCTTCCTTCCTGCTACTACTTTAGCCTTTCTTTCAAGTCCGTCTCCATTGCTTTGTTCTTCTAACCCTTCGAACATCTTTCTACCAGGAACCCACAGACTACTTGCTATTGGGACCAGGTATTGTTCTCTGTGATTTCCATGCAGGTCTCTCTGAACTTACACTTAGTCCTGTTGCACGTGCCCTCCTGAATCCTTCCTCTAAGCCCATCTCACCCCTTTGGGATTTAGCCTCTTAGGAAACCAGGGCTCCCTAGTTCTATCCTGATGCCTTGTGCAACTTTTCCATCTAGCCTGTCCCCATTCCTTTGTGACTACACAAACCTATAGAACAGACTCCCTACTAGGAACACCATATCTACCATATTTGATTGAGATTCTTCATAACCCCCAATTAGGACCCCACAGCCACAACACATAGATAGGGCACAGAGTAACTAAAAGCTGTCAAAAAATGAAACACTCACCAGACAAAGACAAGACCGGTTATCTATTTCAACATCATAATTCCAGATGCCTAGATCCACGGGGAAAAATACTATCATCAACATCCAATACAATATCGCCCCCATGACAGCTGGAAGTAGTTATAGAAAATGATATTCCCTCTCCCAACAAAGTTTGTCCTCAGGGTTAGGGACATTTATTATGGGTTGGTTATAAGTGGTATATGGTTGAGGGTTGAAATAAAGTAAGCTCTGGGATCTCTCTTGATAAAAAAGGGAGGGAATGAATGGGATGGGATAATAGGTAGATTAGTGTGAGCTTACTCACACTAATAATAATAGTGAGTAATAATGAGATTACTTGTGAGCTATTATTTATAGATAATTTACATTGGTATAGATTCTTATATATTAATAAAATTCAAATTGTATTTGTTATATTGGATATATTGAATATTGAAATATGCTCCTATTTCTGTTTACAATATTTGTGCACATATGCAAAGTTATTTTGTTATATTGTATGCATTCGTATTTCTACCTCTGCTTAAGATATTTTGTATACTGATACAATATTAGGATATATTTATCATATTGCACTATATATTTCTACCTCTAATCAAGATACCTACATATTGTTTACATTTTGAGTTAATTGTCCTCATTTGCTGCACATTTGTTTAAACATTGTTTAATTTTTTTAAATGACACTTTAGTCATCCATGTTTGTCATACTTATAGTTAATCAGGTTCTTTAGATGCATAGAGATTGTATTCCACATAGATAGGTGATCTTCAGATATTTCAAAGAACAGTAGAATATGGCATTTAAATAACTTAGGAGTCTGTCAACATGAGATACAATTGCTATTGGCAGCACCAATCTATTCCCTTTGGTGTTGGGAACCAAAGATGCTCCACTTGGAGATTGTTTTCTTCTTGGCAAAACTGATCTTTGAGCAAAGAACTACCCCTGCCTTGACCACTGACAAAATGCATGGTATCCAGACTGGATAAGAAGGATACAAGCAAAGAGACTGCCAAACCTTGACAAGACAAGGTAAGATAGTTTTTCAAAATTTCCTGCCTCTGAAAATGGTCTCTCAGATACTCTAGGCCTTAATCAAAGTAGGCTGTCCCAACATTGCAAATGAGACTTTGGGTGATTGCCCACATAACTGGTTGTTTCTGTCATTTCTTGCACCCTTTGGAAGTTGTTTGTTTGCATTTCCTGCTTACTTAAGTAATATTATATTCCTTCTCAGGTCTTTGATGGGGTCAAAGACTTGATAGTCATAGTTACTAATGACCAAGCCATTTTTAATATAAGACTTAAATACCTTAGGATAGGGTAACTATTGAAACATTTAGCATATATTTCTTGTTTGATGTTGTTCATGTTGGTTGTAACTCTAATTTTTATGTATATTTTTACATCTTCTTTTCCCTGGACAATACTTGATATTTGTTCTTATTATATATAGTTTTGTATTAAGCTTAGAAGTCTCTTATTTAGACAAAAGGAGAGGTGCTGTAGGAACTCTTTCAGTCAATAGCCTTTAAGATATTGACCCACTTTGGGCATGGTTTCATGTACTATAAATGCAAATAAAAAGCATGCACAGGCCTTTTGGCTGCTAGATTCAGATCCAGTTCCCAGCACACACAGAGGACCGTAGATTGCTACTCTTTCTGTGAGTTTATCCCCAGATAAATAAACCGTTGTTATACTCAATTCTGGGCTATTGTGGAACTCTTTTGGATGCCAACAACAAGA
>PVIU01010899.1:0-67546 GCA_004026605.1 Ondatra zibethicus
AGCTGGACCAGATGAACTGGGGATGGTACTGGGAACACACGCTAGGCTGGGCACACGTGGGAGCAGCTGGACCGGATGAACTGGGGATGGTACTGGGAACACACGCTAGGCTGGGCACACGTGGGAGCAGCTGGACCGGATGAACTGGGGATGGTACTGGGAACACATGCTAGGCTGGGCACACGTAGGAGCAGCTGGACCAGATGAACTGGGGATGGTACTGGGAACACACGCTAGGCTGGGCACACGTAGGAGCAGCTGGACCGGATGAACTGGGGATGGTACTGGGAACACATGCTAGGCTGGGCACACGTGGGAGCAGAAGGAAATGTGATCGTCAGGTTCACCTTCTGACTTTAGAGAAGACAGGGACGCAACAGATCGGATAACAGCTTAAGCCGACTCAGAAGCTTGAAATTTGGAGAAAAACAAGTTTCTTCTTGTATTAGGTTGATACTGTACTAATTATAAGGTAAACTCTGAGGAGTGTAAGATGTATAGACATTCAGAATTCCTTTTCTAAACAGTTATTGAATTTATATGGTGCACCAGGAGCTATGAGTACTAGACACATCGCAGCAAGCAGCAAAGCAAGATGGAGCAGGGATTCTTCCTTTAGAACAGTATATTTTAGCAGGAGAAAACAACCAGTAAAATAAATGTGTAAATCACAAAGAAACTAGCAACCACACCTATGGAGTAGTGTCAGTTACAAAAAGAGTCTGGGTTGTAATTTTAAATGAATAATCAGGGGGAAGGCTTCATATAAGAACTGGATATATGAGTAAACACTTGGAAGGTATAAAAGAGAGTAAGCATTAGGGATACATCCCTGTGGAGAGGACAGCCGACCAGGGATACACGTGAGCATGGATGTCTCTCAAGTCAGCAAGGAGGCTGTTTGGTGTGCGGCAGGATGGGAAGCCCTAACAGCTAGGAGGATGTCATTAACAATTTGACTATAAAATGAGGTTGCCCTTTGGAGCAGCAGGTTTAGGCTTGTTAATCTGGTGATGGGTGTTTGGTATCTAAATGGAGAGGGTGTGTGTGCGCGTGTGTGCATGTGTGTGAGTGTGTGTGAAGTTCAGGGACAAGAGGAAACAAACGTGTTGCTGGGATATAGATCGCATTTAAAGTGATGAGACCTGAGATCATTGGGGCTGCAGGCTTTCTGTATGGCAGGGAAATAGTCCACAAAGAGATAAGAATGAAATTCGGTTCAACCTAACTTAGGTACTGATGCTGGACGGAAACTTAAAAAGCCTGACACCAGTTCACTTATTTTAGCATAGCACAATTTTTAAAAAAATTTTTTGATAGCAGCTAACTCAGTCCATGAGTGCAATAAAACTTAAGACATGCTTACACTGACACACTTTACAAAGTCTTGTAAAGATGGGTTCTTTGCGTTAGAAACAATGCTCGATAAAGGTCTATGGAAAATGACCGTGGCAAACATCGTGTTGTAAAGTACAATGACATCACTCACAGGGATGAGTTTTATGATCTAGAAGCAATGTTCAGTGTTTTAGGGGGGAAACATCAGGGATAACAAACATAATATTCTTCAGGATAAGGGTGTAGCCTGGCTCAACAGGTAGCAATGGAGTACCAGGTTGTAAACTATATTTTACCCCAGCATTCTGGGAGAATAGCCAAATATCTTCTCCCTTTGGAGAGAGAAGCTGCGTGTTTACCATTTCCTGCCTTCTTCTGCATGTGCAAGGATCTCTTGCCCTCTACTGTTGGATATCTGCAAGACACAAAAGGAGACGGCCCTATGCCCATGCCACATTTAGGAGGCCAGATAGAATGAATGTGAATATTTCAATGTATAGAACTTCAAACAGAAGACAAGGCTCCAGGAGAGAGGACTGGGGGCTGGAAACATACAGCCATCTTGTCGGGGGAGAGCAGCCATCTTGTCGGGGGAGAGCAGCCATCTTGTCGGGGGAGAGCAGCCTCTAGTCGCACAGGGCTTTGGCAGGACTCCATGGAGTCGGCGAGGCTAAACTTTTCTATCTGAGGGAGGTTAGGGGAAAAGGCACTCACAAACTCTCTTGATATTTTCCTTCTTTATTCCTTTTCTTATTTTCTCTCTCTCCCTCTATCTCATGTTGTTTTACAGCTTTTATACCCCAAAAGAATCATCCAGGCAGTACAAGAGTCAAAACAGTTGTATTCCATTTTTAAAGTGAATGATTATAGGTAAAGACATGTTTTTCATTTCCCTCACATACTTAAACATTTTATGTATTACAAATGAGAAACAAATTATCCCAAGAACCCACATATATTCATACCGAAGCAACTTGTTATCGATTAACTATGTGGCAAGCAAGGTGTTCTTGTCAGGTCTTTCACTGGCAGGCTGCACTTGCAGTTACAAAGAAAGGGCCAATTACTTTATTATTTATCTTGAAAGGTAATCTTATAAGGAATCTTAAAGAAATAAAACCTAAACTTTTATGTATGAAAAAGTATCAGTCAGCTCTACTTAAATCTTTTGGGTACATATCCATTCATTAATAGTTGTTTACATCAGGAGATCGAGGACAAAAATGGGTATAAGGAATTAATCATCACCTTTGGTCATCAACCAAACCTAGCATGGAGAGTGCATCAGCTAGTAATAATTGGGCTGCTTCGTTCTTGTTCCCTGACCTTAAAGAGTTCTACTTTTTAACTATGTGTCTTTCTAAAACTTTAGATTGTCTTCTTGGGTTTTTCACCTCAAAGTTATTTAACAAAAGCATCTTAACTTAGTCATTTTCAAAGTTTTGTTTCATCTGTGAAGCACTCCGAGACATGTCAACACATCTCTCAACATTAAGGTTAAAAAAGTTTAAACTAGCTGGGCTATTGGGCCTAGATTGTTAGCCATTAACTTGACCTACAATCCATGCATCTCCTTAGGTGTGACTCACAGGCCCTGGCTATGAAACATATCCTTATACTTAGTTTTATTCGTCAAAACTCTGTATAAGCTATCATTATTATCAAATTAGACAGTACAACTTAGGGAGGGGTCTTCTTCTTGACAATTCACAGGTAAAAGTGTCCAGTAGAACGGGATGTTTCCAAGAGATAAACACATTATATTACAGGCAGTGGAGATCTTCCTACGTCTACTCACACTGTGCTAGATACAAGAGAAAGAGAGCTGCAGTAAACGTGTAAGGGCACAGCAGCAGAAGCAAAAGACATTCTGGGGTCTGTAGTCCTGTGGCCTTGCCTAAACGAGATTGACCCATCAGAGGATTCCCTTCTGCTGGGTGACACCTGGAACTTCAACTGCAACTCGCTGCTCCTCTGGCATGGCCCACATCAAAAATGAGTCTCATAGGAACAGATTTTTGCCTCCATATACAAAATAATATTCTAACAACTATGCCTGTCAGCAACCAAAGAGGTTGCCTCTCTGACTTTTGAAGTGTCAACACAATCTAACAGATTCATCTCATGGGATCCAAGGCTATCAGCAAGGAGAAGGAAGAATGAACCCTGCTAATTTAGGTGTCACCCAAGAAATATATCATATACTACATCTCAGAAGCTGTCCACATATTGTCTATGTACACTCAATTGAGGGCCTAGTAATTATGTGCTTAGACAATGTTAACCAAGTATGTCTGGGCTCCAGGTGACTGATAGCATTTCACCTGAGGAGAATGACACCAACTTCATCCCCACACATCTCGTGCTCTGTGGAGTTAGAGACAGGCTTTTAATGACAAGGCAGCCTTTTAACTGCTGATCTCCACAGTCATCATTTTTTATTTCCACCCCTATGCAACTTGAAGATACTGTTTGACTAACAGAACAAACTGTACCAGAGAATTCACAGTTCTTCCGGGACTCTGCTCTATTATTACACATATGAGGGTGGGAATGATGGGAGGAAGAGAGGTCAAAGGAAGAGGTGATTGAAGGCAAGTGGGTGGGACTTGCTTAAATTGCACCACTTGGGCCCCGAACACCCACAACAGTGTTCCATTTTGGGATGTTAATACAGAAAGTATATGCATAAAACAAAAAGTAATAATTCTTTTCAAAAGAATTACTGAAAATCCACTAGTGAGAAAGTTTATGTATCCCTTAGAGATAAACATAGTGTGAATCATATTTAATATATTTGAAAGTTTGAGTTCTAAGCATATTATTTTATGTTTATATATACAAAAATGATTATCATATTATACTCTTATTGACATGAGTTGGGATTTTTGTTTATACTTCATCTTATCCCATGAAAATTGAGAAGCAGCTTTTCAAGCATGAACACTCCTTCACATCCCTTAGCTAGCTTTGAAGAGAGCAAGGAGACTCGGTATGATTCAGAGTTGTAGACATCTGTGATTTTCTCAAGATTGAAGAGCTCAATAGAATCCTACAGAAGTGACTCTCATGAGTCGCTACGTCGCATGAGAGGTTGTTGTTTGTTGTTGCTGCTGTTGAAAGCACTGGGAGTTCTCAAAACTTTGATTTTCCCTCTAGCGTATTATTAAAACCTAAAAAAATAAGGTGACACAAACTATCTTTCTCCAGCCTATATCTGAATTATACAAGTTAAAAACCACGCAATCCACATGTCAAGGAAGACTTTGTGAACAGTTTAACTGAAAGCGTGAGGTGGGAGCTGGGTGTCCATTCTCAGTGTCAGTGAGTGAGGAGTGCTGGGGCACAGGAAGAATGGTTTGGAATACGCGTTATGTCGCTTGTCGAAAATGCCCACCTGGCTTTCTCTTTATGAGCCAGAGATAGAAAGGAAGTGGCAAAGAGCTAAGACACCTTCTCAGCCCTTCATGGCGTGGCACATGTGGAATTGCTAGCTGACAGTAGCCCTGCTAACCAGAGATATGTCTGTGATCTTAGCCTAATCTGAGCTGCGCCTCCACCAGGCCAACCTTTAGCATGCTGTTCTAGTCTAAAAATTGGACCATTTCACACAGGTGATGAGCTTTTCTCGCCAAACATAGGAGATAGCTCAACAAAGGACAACATAAAGCTTAAAAAAATTACCAAATTTGGAGTCTGTCCAGCTGTAGGCACTAGGCAGCTGCCCTGAGTACATCCTTCTCAGGTTTCCAGAGTAAGTGAGGAAGAAGGAAGTGCTTTTTATCTGTTTGTTTGGTTGGTTGGTTGGTTTTTGTTTTGTTTTGTTTTTTGAGATTTCTGGATATGTATTCCCTCCCCTCCCCTCTTTTCACAAGTTTCAGCCACCAGAAGTAAAATGTGGAGGATCCCTAACCTGTCTTAAAGATGGTGCAAGTAAAATGTGGAGGATCCCTAACCTGTCTTAAAGATGGTGCAAGTAAAATGTGGAGGATCCCTAACCTGTCTTAAAGATGGTGCAAGTAAAATGTGGAGGATCCCTAACCTGTCTTAAAGATGGTGCAAGTAAAATGTGGAGGATCCCTAACCTGTCTTAAAGATGGTGCAAGAGCTCAGTTGTTGCTGTTCAGACAGGAGGATCTGAGTTTGCTCCCAGCATCCGTGTGAAAAGCCAGATGGGGTGGCGTGTGCTTGAGTTTGCTCCCAGCATCCGTGTGAAAAGCCAGATGTGGTGGCATGCGCTTGAGTTTGCTCCCAGAATCTGTGTGAAAAGCCAGATGGGGTGGTGTGTGCTTGTGATCCCAGTGACGGGGAAGCAGAGACAGCCTAGCAAACTTTGCAGACCATCAGCCAGTAAGACACCTTGTGGACAGCTTCTGAGGGATGACACCCAAGATTATCCTCTGAGTTCTACATGTTCCGACAGATCCATGTGTACTTGTCCCACACCTGTACCTACTACACATATATGAAAACAAAAGAAAAAATATACTGGATTTGTGTGGCTCCCAGAAATTCATTTCAATTCAAAGCAAGGCTTTCCAGTGGAAACTATGGCAATGTTTTCCTTAAGCTCTGGAATGGAGGACCCCGGAAAGTCAGGTTCAAGCATTAAGATGTACGGAGCCATGCTCCTCACCCCCGTGTGTTTTGATTTGCTAACGCAAAAGTAGATTTGATAACAAAGGAAATCACTAGTTCCAACTGCCTCGCTGGGGAGCATAGCCCACTGCTGTCCTGAGCCAGGTCTTGCTCCTTCCGCTTGAAGCTCTCTGCCATCTCATGTCAACTTCCCTGTCCTCATTTGCCTAGTTAACTTCTCTGGGTTCAGTACATCTCAATTTGAACTCTGCTTCCTCCATGACCGGTGTGATCCTGCTAACCCCTATTGAAGACATCCTCCTCCAAGGAATGCCAGAAGCCACCTTACATCTCTTCATTATGACTTACTTTTAATTAACATGGTTGGGACTTGCTCCTTAGGATTTCGCAGTAACCCTAACTACCAAGTGTCTACCATGGAGCAAGTGCTTAGTAATTATTTGATGACTTCTTGAGTGAATGAAGGCATGGGTGCCTTGCCTCCACTCTTCTTAGTTTACTTCAGATCTGTTGCAGTCGAGAGTTAGTAGTAGCTTGAAAAATTTTATAACCAAATGCCAGTAAGTAGGAAAGGGTGATGGCACCTACCTGAAGCAGTGATAAAGGCACAGTCAAGAACCAAAACTGTGCCAGCAGCTTTCCCCAGTGGCCTCTGGGAAAGAGGAACAGTCTAGTGCCTGTGGCCAGGGAAGGAAGCCAGGTGCTATTTCCAGAATGGTTGCAGTGCTTTTCTTTGAATCCATTACAATTTCTAGGTGGATCTTCAATCTCTAGATGTTTTAATGATGTTATCATCTAACTGAAAAAATATTAACACTCTGTGGTCCAGGAGGCAGTGAATAAATATCATACAGTTTGAACTTTTGTGTAGTTTTAGTATTTCATCCAAATTGATTTTTTTAAAGGGTGCATCTGACATACAGAGAATTCTCAGAAAGTTTACTAAAACTCAGCTGTACTAGGGCCTCTATCACAGTGCTTTCACGGGTGCTAACTTGAATGATAAGCTAATTTTAGAAAGCGGCAAGCAATTTCAGGTCACTTTTAAGACAGGCGGGAAAAGCCAATAAATGATTACCATCAGAAAAGATGATTGATTGTCCATCATGTAAAATAGTTTTCCTCTTTTAATGATAAGCATGAAGCTCCTGGCTTTGGGCGTACTAGCTCAGCATTCTACCACTGAGGTACATGCCCTGCACTGAAGTGCATCTGAACAAAATATTTATGCCCTGAAAGGACTTTGTCTCCCTAGGTTTTATTTGTTTGCTTTGAGAATCGGGTGAGAAAAAGTGTGAAGGCAAGCTAAGTATTTATGGCCTTAAAAGGCAGAATAATGTCCTTCCCACTGGTTTGGTTTGGTTTTGAGATAGTCTCCTGTAGTCCACATTGACCCCAAACTTTTAGATATGGAAAGTGACCTTGAATTTCTGGTCCACCTGCCTCCCACTTCCTAATGCTGAGATTACAGGTGTGTGCTGCAACATCTGCTTTGATGTTGTTATCAAATAGAAATTAACCAATTGCTTCTCCATTATTTCTTACTCGAAGGAGATGACGAATTACTAGACTCTATTGTGAGGACATCTGATACCTAGGAGACTTGAAAACTGCTGCGCCAGAACCAGAAAGTGATTTTGAAAAGCTTTTGGAGAAGGCTTTCTGTTATGCAAAGGGTTTAGATAAGTGATACCAGCTGATTCCAAAGAAAGCCAGGGACTATCTAGTATTTGAAAATATTTTATACTACTTAAGATGGTTAATTGATTTAGAGATCATACTATTTAAAATAGTTAATGAGTTAACATTGAAACTGATTTAGACTTTGACGTCAATTTTGTATTGGAGTTAAGATATTATAAGTTCTAGGGCAGGTGGTGGTGGTACATGCATTTAATCCTCGTACTCTGGAGGCGGAGGCAGATGGATCTCTGTGAGTTTGAGAACTAGTCTACAAAGTGAGTTCCAGAACAGCCAAGATTACAGAAGGAAAAGAAACCTTACTCCTTCCCCAAATAAAAGATATTGTAAGCTTCTTACTTTATAAAAAGTATTTTAAGAGATATCTATTATAGAATATTCTGCTGCTGGGGTGTTTGTACACTGATGTGAGAAAAGGCAGATGCTGTGTGGGGCAAACATTGCAGCTGCTCCATGGAGGGACACGAAGGGGACCTGCTATGGGACATTGGTCATGTACCCTGTTACTTATATTGTATTGTTTTAATAAGACACTGATTGGCCAGTAGCCAGGCAGGAAGTGTAGGTGGGGTGACCAGGCAGGAAGTAGAGGCAGGACAATGAAAACAGGAGAATTCTGGGAAGAGAAAAAGGTCAGTCTGCAGTCATCATACAGTAAGTAAGCCAGACACAGAGGAAGCAAGATGAGAATGCCTCACTGATAAAAGGTACCAAGCCACATGGCTAACATAGACAAGAATAACAGGCTAATTTAAGATGTAAGAATTAGTTAATAAGAAGCCTGAGCTAATAGGCCAACCAGTTGATAATCAATGTAGACCTCTGTGTATTTCTTTGGGACTGAACGGCTATGGGACCAGGTGGGACAGATACTTCTGTCAACAAATGGTGCCCAACCTGGGGCTCAAATCCATGACCCTGAGATTAAGAGTCTCATGCTCTATTGACTGAGCTGTGAACAGGGACCTCCTTCACAGGTGTTTGCATGCTGCAGGGCTCTTGGCTGGGTGCCAAGAGAGAGGAGGAAAAAACACCTGACCCTCAACAGGGCATTGCCTTTACTAGAGCTACAGAGTAGTGACTCAAAGACTCCTTCTGTGAGATGAAAATTCCCTCAGGAAATGAAAGTTACCCCACAATCAAAGACATAGAAAAGGGGGAGGCATTCTTCCTAATTTTATCAAATCTTAAAAGGACATTTTTTTCCCTAGGAATAATTGTATTCAACTGTAGATAAGCAAACCTTTTTGGATCCAGACACAGTTCCTTGAATGGTGCATCTTGCTGAGTGGTTGCTTCATCTATTGGCACATATCCATTTCACATTTCTGTCTTGGCTTCTTATTTTCTATATTTTGTAAAGCACAGTTCTACAGGGAAGAAGAATAAAGTGGAAGATGACACTAAAAGCCACAACAGTCTTCCAGTTAACCCAGAGCCCAGTAAAAACAGGTTCCTTCCAGAGCTCATGTTGATGGCCTAGGAAGGTTCTCAACCTTTCTAATGTTGTGACCCTTTAATACAATTCCTCATGTTGTGGCGACCCCAAACTATAAAATTATTTTTGTTGCTGCCACATACTGTAATTTTGCTATTGTTATTTAATGTAATCCATAGTGTAAATATATGAGTCTTCCAATGGTCTTTGGTGAACCATGAAAGCGTTGTTTAACTCTCCAAAGAGGTCATGACCCACAAGTTGAGAACCTTTGGTCTAGACAGATGTCCCTCTAGTGAAGACAGTAGAGCCAATGTACTGATTCTAGATGCCCCATCCAGGGAAATGTGGTATTCTGATCCCCCAGACATACTGCAAAGACCCTCAGCATGCATCAAGCAACTCATCCCTTAGGGGCCCCAGCAGCATCTACAGCACTAAAGAATACACTGTAGGCTAATAGACCCCATCTCTCTGCAGATGGTGGTGCATTGCTTCTTGTGCCCTTTCTCTGTGAGTTAGGAAAACAATGCATCTCCAGTACTCAGTGCAAACCATCAGAGCCAGTAGCTTCTAATTTTCAAATCTCTCTGGTAATAAAAATATAAAATATCATTATAGTCTTCTCCCCAGGACCATGCCAAGGTTGAGAAGGCCTTCCTACCCCCATAGTAGAGAAAGCCAATAGAATATGCCTTGCTATGCATAGGGAAGACCTCCTTTCTCAGGTCATGACTTCAAGAACGCTGAGGACAGTGTTTCCTTGGAAACTGACATGCAGCAGGCAAGGCTAAGATGTGTGTCAGAGCCCTTTCCTGCTCCTATGCCAACCTTCTTGTCCTCGAGTTTTGCATACCCTTCCCATAGTCTGCTCTGATCCTTGCCCTGCCCCTGCGTGGTGCAATAGCTGCATACCCACCTCTGCCCATCTTATTCGAGCCATGTCATGGTATTGTAGTACAGAATTTAATTCACTAATAGCATTACTCTCCTGCACCCATGACAGACAAAGACTACAGTGTCTCCTGGAAAAATAGACATGAGAGTTTGTTCATCCTACTGTGGTTATGGGAGAGAAGACTGGTGATGAGAGTTCAGAAGTTCAGTTGGGAATTTGTTTTTCCCCATTGGTTGCAATTAAAATGTGAGTATTGAGGGCACGCTCCAACTGAACCTCGTTTTCCTTCTTTCCATAGCACCCGAGATTCTCCGAGGCTGTGCCTATGGACCCGAAGTGGACATGTGGTCTGTAGGAATAATCACCTACATCTTGTAAGTGACAAAAGGCAACCTTTATGCAAACAGTCTTTTGTATAACATTTTCTAGGTATTAATAATTCTCATGACAACCACGTTGGCCTTTGACTTTTTGTGATGTTCCTTTTTACAATCACCACACTGATAGCATAGTCTCAAATGATGTGATGTTCCGTTTTACACTAACTGTGCCAATAGCTAGTCTCAAAATCAGTATTACTTCTTACTGTAGCATTTCCCTGGAGGTGAGAAGCTGTCCAGGGCTTTTCCTTAGCTGATTTTCCTGTATAATATATCCACATTTGGGAACGTATTTCACAATCATGATAGATGTGAAACCTAACTCCACCTATCACACTCCTTTGTTTATGTATTTGAATCTTGCTGAATAGACTGGTAGCCCTTTAAGGAGATCTGTTATTTACTTCCTAAGAAATCCCAAACTAGCATGTTTCTTATCAAAATATTTTTAGTGCATTTACCTACTGATTTATTTCCCTACATGTTAAGGTTTCAAGGGTTTTGAGCTAAACACTGAATAAAATGAGGTGATGATAATTCATTCTCTGTCCACTCCAGCTCCATTACTGAGCTGATGTCTAATAAAAAATAATTTCAGGAAGTTTGCAGAGTGGGTGATGGAATTGGAGGTGACAGTGAGGGAAATCATATGTGACAGTGGCTGTAGAAAGCTAAGCCAAAAAGATATCAGTGCACCCAAGAGCTAAGGCACAGTGAGGCACTCGTTGGCCATTTGGCAGGGAACCTATAACATGCAGCTGTGTAGAGAGGTTTTCCAGGGTTCTGAAGGGCTGGTTTTTCATAGGTGAACTGCCTTCACCCACTATATAGCAGAATGACCTACACAAGCAATATTTACCTTCTCAGAGTCTCAGAGGCTAGAAGCTTTAGGTCAGGGTGGCTGCAGGTTTGGCTCTGCAGAGGGGCTTCTTCTGGGGTTTCAGAAAAGTTCTTTTGTGTCCCCATGTGGCAGAGAGAGAGGTGGGGAGAGAGAGACAGAGAGAGAGAGAGAGAGAAAGAGAGAGAGAGAGAGAGAGAGAGAGAGAGAGAGAGAGAGAGAGAGAGAGAGAGAGAGAGAATCTTAGCTCCTGAGCTTTGTAGAATACTGATGCTGGGTGGTGGTGCACATCTTTAACCCCAGCACTCAGGAGGCAGAAGCAGGAAGATCTCTGTGTGTTTGAGACCCGCCTTCTCACCCCCTGTGTCGACACTCCCCTCTCACAGGTGGCTCAGGTGTAGGGGTCTCTGAGCAGACATAGCAAGTAAGAGTGCATTGCTAAGGTTTATTTCACTCCCAAGTTCCGCCTTCTCCCAGATGGCTCCAGAATGTTTGGATGAGACAGATACTCTCTCATGGAAACAGGTCATGAAGAGAGGACATGGAGAATGACTTCTTCCAAGGAGTTGTCATTTCAGGAAACATTTTATTTTTCCATGCTCTGGGGCAGCCTGGCTGGCTTAGAGGAGGAGTCGAAGAGGGTATCTTTTAACTTTTTAAATATTTTCCCATTTGATTTTCAAAGCGAACATGTATGATATATGCCTTGAAAGACTGTTTTTTTTCTAACATAATATTTTATTGATTATTTGGGAGTTTCACGTAATGCACCCCAATCACATTCAATTCCCAGTCTTCCCAGGTCCACCCTCCCCCTTCTAGTGACCTTCTCCAAAGAATAGAAGATAAGAGAAAGAAAGAGAGAAAGGAAAAGCGATCAAATCTTATTTGTGTGGCCCATATACTCGCTTGGAGCATGGTCTAATTCCCAGAGGCCAGCCGCTTAAGGAGAATGAAGTTCTCCCACACCCACGCCCCTGGAAAGGCCCTTGGTTTCTTTAACCGCCTTTCCCAACTGTGATCCAGAAGAGCCACTCCCCTCTCGCCAGGGCAGGCACAGAAACTTCAGAGCAGACACCAGCTTTTCCTGCCCCCTCTCATGAGATGTGAGAGATGTTGCCCTGTTCTCACACTCTGTTTCTTTCTCTCCTGACCCTATAGTAGAAAACGTAAGGTGAATCTGATCAAACATCTTTAAAATGAGGGCCGTTTACGAGAATGAAGTCAGTTCGCGCTGCTTGTCTGTTGACGGCCCGTGGTGACTGAATTAATAGCTTCATCTCTATTTGTCTCAGTCTGAAATCCAAACCAGGATAATATATGGAAATATCCGACTTCAACTAACTTTTGTAGATTTCTGTTTCTGTCTACTTTTAAACCTGTATTCTTAAACTCTTCCGTTTTATACTAAATTCAGGCCCTATCAATCTGTATAATACTTTTTTTAATTTTCAAGAAAAATCTGCTGAAAAAATCATTGCCATAACGTCTATAATACTAGCAATTTTAATTCTGCTATTTTTGTGCCTGTTATTGTTATAGCTTTTAAAAGAAATGTGGTTTCACTGTTCTTCCTGCCAGTGAAGTTCAGATTTTATGTTGTCAGCCATAAATTCTAACAAAACAATCCCACACTTGGACAGGTAGAGTTTTTGCAGAAATTTGATGAAGTATACCTCATCTTTTAAAGATATTTGATTCTATCTTTTCCCTCCAGACTTTGTGGATTTGAACCATTCTATGACGAAAGAGGTGACCAGTTCATGTTCAGGAGAATTCTGAATTGTGAATATTACTTTATCTCCCCCTGGTGGGATGAAGTATCTCTAAATGCCAAGGACTTGGTAAGTGTGACCCAAACAAAATGAGATAAATAATTTTTAACTAAGAGACAGTAAAAGACGTTTTAGAATAGGCTGTTTTTGACATCATTGCTTCTTTGTAACTTTAAGGTATTTTCATTTAAAGGGAACACTGATGCATTCTCATTTTGAAGAATGAAAACTCGATATCCCTTCAGTCCTCATTAGCTGAATTACCGTAATAGCATTAGTTCCAGAATCTTTGCTACCTGGTAAATAGAGTCTTTCAAATAACACTGCGCTCTGGAGCCCATACACCAGCCACACAGAATTCTGCTTTGATGTTGTTTATTCACCTAGAGATAGATGTACTTCAAATAAATATAATTGGATTTTCAAAATTTTTAAACTTATTAAAATACTCTGAAAGTAGCAAGAGCCCTATTATGTGCCACTGGAATTATAAACAAGATCCACTCTATTAAAGAATGGTTTATGGTTTGCTTTGCGCTGCTTCACATTCAAGCTAATACTGAAGCCTATTAATATTCGAGAAATCCCTTCGAGAGAGAACTCTGCCTCTTCTAATAGAAGGATGCTTGTGTACAAGAAACTGCCTGTGTACAACTGCAGCCATTGTTCCTCTGGAGAGATTTGAAAAATGTGCCAAAATAATGGAGTTGATTTTAATGGGGGATTTTAGGAGCTTTCTAGTCATGAATTTGCAAGTGCGCCAAAGTTTACAAAGATTTCCCGCAGAAAGGCACTACCAAAGCTCACTCAAAGGCAGGTGGTGGTGGCGCACACCTTTAATCCCAGCACTCGAGAGACAGGTGCATTGAGGTCAGCCTGGTCTACAAGAGCCAAGAAGAGCTAGTTCCAGGACAGGCTCCAAAGCTACAGAGAAACCATGTCTCGAAGCCTCTGCCCCCCAAACCAAAACACCCTCACTTTCTCGAGCCCCTTTCCCAGGACTTATCCCTCCAAATACTTCTCCCTTTTCTCTCTGTTATTCCGTGGGACAAATTCTTCAGGATCTGTGACTTTTCTCATGTGAGCAGGAAGGGCGGCAGTCTATATAGGTATGTAGATATGTAACCCCACTCCTGAATACATCTGCTTCTTTCCTCCTCTGCCACCACTTTCTCAAACCAACTCCCACCCTCTCCCACCTGGACCACAGCCACAGCTTCCTGTCTGGTCTCCCTGCTTCTTCTTGTGCCCTTCTAAAGTATGCTCACACAGAATCCAGAGATCCCCACCTTACACTAATCGGTGTCTGCACTGCAAATGTGAAACAGAAAACACTTCATGACATTTGCTCCTTATTTAACTTGCTGTTTGATTCCAGTAACCTGTTTTCACTTCTTTCGTGGGTTTTTAGGGCTAGAAAAGACCTCATAGCTAAATGAGAATGTCTTATTTTACAAGAGCAGAGTCTAGGGACACTCTCGAGTCTCCACAGTGTCGTCCGTAAGATGAGCTTCACATAATGAGTTTGACTTCAGGCTCTATTAATTACCAAGTATTTGACCTTAGTAGCTAAGGTCTTGGAACATCTTCCTGTTCTTCACTTGTGAGTTGGAGCTGACGGTTCCCAGTCCGTATGTTTCTGTGGCTGTGCCATAAAGGTAGTTAAGGCATAACCAGGACATGTGCCTCCCTGAGTCAGGTAGTACCTCCATCATACCAGGCCACTGCTTCTGAGCCCAAGGCTGGGGAACTTTCATTTGTTGATCTTCCTGACAACTCCCTGTCTGTCCATCTTCACAAGAGTAACGCTTCCAGAATGGATGACCATTAGTTAGGTTTAGTCATACCAGGCATGTCAAAAGCTCCAGCTTCCTTCTTTTGACCTAAAGTGACTTTTATTCCAGCCCTGAACTTATTCCTTAAGTGCTTTCAATGAGTTAAAGAAAATAACTATAAATCTCAAGGGAATCATAAAAAATAGTACTCAGTAAGGGCTTGAACATTAAGTTTTGTTTGCCATTTAATTTCCCCGAAAGAATGTTGGTACCTGAAAAACTATTCTAGAGAGATGTAGTTCAAGTTCTGAATTCTAAGTGATTTCATAATGTGGCCTAGAATTATTCCGATGCTGGTTCTGCCTTCAAAAGGCATCTGGTCAGTAGACAAGCCAGGACCTAATTCTTTGGCCTCTGTGGAAAGAAATCTGTGGGTTTGGCACTACAGGTGGTAAGTGCCCAGGTCTTCCAGGACACCCTCAGCTGCGCTTCCCTGAGTAGGTCCTACTCTTGACAGTGTAAGCACTTTCAAAAACATGCACTTAGTGCTATTGCTAAGAAGTAGGGTAATACCTGGACATTCACAGTCTGAAGGCAAGCCCAGCTTCTCTAAGTCTATATTTCTTTATGATTGCAGGTCAGAAAACTAATTGTTTTGGATCCCAAGAAACGACTGACTACGTTTCAAGCCCTCCAGCACCCATGGGTCACAGGGAAAGCAGCCAACTTTGTACACATGGACACTGCTCAGAAGAAGCTCCAAGAATTCAATGCTCGGCGCAAGCTTAAGGCAAAACATTCGTTTTTGTTGCTTGTTGTTTTTAAGATGTCTTTTCTTCCTTATTCCTTTTCTGTGATACCAGGGGAATTCCTTGCTTTTAAATTCCTAAGGTACTGACATAAAATTACTTAGGGTTTGATTTTTGTTGTTTGTTTTGATGTGTCTGTCTGTCTTCTCATGAATTCATTATTAAGAGAAGGAAAGCACTTGAAGGAATAAGTTCATAGCTGGAGTAAAAACCAGGACATGAATACTTGTGTTATACGTTTAAATGACGAAGTGTGTGTGTGCACATGTGCTCACGTGTATGTGTGTGTGGTTGTGTCTTACTTGCTTTCTCTCTGTGTGCCCAGTCTTACCAGTGTGTGTAATAGCATGCATGTGCAGGTCAGAGTACAGCTTGAGGGAATCAGTTCTCCCTTCCACCATAAGCCCCAAAGACTGAACTCAGGCTTGTTGGAAAAGGCATTGTTACTCCTTACTGGCTCATCTCATCAGCCCCACCAGATACATTATTGCTACTTCTTATCTAAATAAGCCACCATTCAAGAAACTTGTCTTTATTAAGAAAGTTTCTGAACCTGTAATAATTGGGAATTAACTTTTAAAACTATTCCATACTGTAGATAATCACGAAAAAAAGTGATACAGAAAACTGTCCACCAAAATACATGTTTTTATAGACTATAAATAGAATAGTGGTGAGGTGCATCTTCATGATGTCTAGGACTAGTTATATAAATAGCAGATCTCAGAGACCAGCTAGAGACCAAAAGCAACACCTTTCTATGTCATTTTGCACAGATTGAATGGAAGGAGATCTAAAGTCTGATTTTTTTAAATTTATTTATTTATTTTTTCCATACATTGTTTTGTTTTATTTTTTCCATTCAAGAACATAATTAAAGAAATAAAATTTTTTTTCCTTTCTTCCCCTTCTCCCGGTCCCCTCCCACTACCCCCCCACCCCTCCTCCCTCCCCCTTTTGAAATAACATGTGTAAATAGCTTTGGCTTAACTACTTCTGAAGCTAGTTTGAGCATTGCTCTTTTACGTCCATGATACCAGCCAGCATCGTGGATCTAGTCTTCCATGAAACATCCTTAGGAGAATAGAAAACTTTAAGCCACTCAGAGGCAAACACATCTTACTCAAGTTTTCAAATAATTGAATAATAATTCTAACTTGTAATTAAAGAAGGTTTACTGTTCTTTCTCCAAATACCTTTTTAGCTGACAACCAATCTTTGAATCATTTCCTTTACTTTGAAAGACTGAACACTAACCTATAAAACAAAGCAGGAATTACACTACAATTTGGGATTTCCCACGGAAACACGATTTTGTACTTTTCTCTCTAATCAGGCAGCAGTGAAGGCTGTGGTGGCCTCTTCTCGCCTGGGAAGTGCCAGCAGCAGCCACAGTAGCATCCAGGAGAACCACAAGGCGAGCCCAGATCCATCTCCAACCCAGGATGCTACTGACAACACAGCTCTTCTGGGAAAGAAGATCCAAGACGGAGACCAAGTGGCAGCTGAGGGTATGATGAAGCTGCAGGCAGAGGGTCAGGAGAACGATGCAGGTGGGGAAAGTGAGGAGGCTTCCTGGGTAGCGCTTCAGGCACTGGAGGATGGCTTGAAGACAGGTGACCCGGCAATGAAGAGGCGTGCAGGGGAGAAGCTGAAGACTGTGGGGGAAGAAATGGACCCCAAAGCTGAGGAGGAAGGCCCTGCTGTGGAACCGCAGGATGTGATTCTGCCAGAGTACTAATCTGGCTTCCTTTAGGTTCAGAGACCAAGCCAAGCATTTGATGTACTTTGTCCTTCAGCAAGAAGGTGGGGGAGCATGACATGCACTATTGTGATTCTGTTTTGGGGTGCAAAAAAAACCAACATATATACCAGTTGGTAATCCTAATTTCAGTGCATGTGTTTGCTTTATGAAACAATGATGTCTTCTACGGCATGTAGTGGAGACCTGATCCCCATGAGTTAAATTTGAAATTTCCAGCAAACAACACGACACTTTAAAATAAAAATTCTTAGGCTTTTGGCAGCACATATTTGAAGTGAAATGGAAAACTAATTTTCCTTTGAAAGCGTAGGCATCCTATACCCTCCAGAAGTCTTCAGAGATGGCAATTTCTTTGAACTCAACTCAAATAAAAACACATTCCCTTGGCTTTCTGAACACTTCCAGTGGGTTCAGCTTGGCATATAAAAGATACCTGTAGAGTGGCCAAAACCATCTGCCATGTTGAGGCATCAAAGCACGATGTCTTAGAAGACCATGAGTCCACAGCCCCCTTGAGAGTGTATAAAGAATGTCTCATTTTATTAAGTATGCTATATAAGAATATCCAAAATGTTCATCATAAAATTCTGCCAGTTTATAATTCTTAGCAGAATATTAAACTGTGGTGTTTCTTTCCTTCACCTGCTTTTCACTAAAATGCCCCATCAGATGTATTAAACCTAGGTAAGAATAAAGAAATTTAAGTATAATGATATATAATTTGAATTTAGACATACCAAGATTAATTCCTTTTTACTTTTCATATAAATTTGCATTTGTAAGCTTATATAATATTTTGCATACAAGAACATTTTTGTGGATATACTCTGCAAATAACAAGTTTCAAGTTCTGGAAAAGCCCATTGCAGAAATTGGTGCCAAAATGTCTGACTACAATAAGAACAATGCACACCATTGTTAGATAACTTCATGGCTGGTATTGTTAAAGTAAGGAGATGTTTGCAGGAGGGTTCCCCTCCAGCTGTGTAGACACACTGTTCATGAGCTCAAAAGTCACTATGACAACTAGTGTCTTTTTCCTCACATTTAGACGGGAAGGGGGAATATTTTATGATGAAGAAACTTTCCATATCAAGAAATTCATATTGTCTTAAAAATAAGCAAAAACAAAAATAAAGTGAAAACAAACCTTAAACCAGACTCCGGGGAGGGTAAAGCATTAGACCTTAATTAGCATGTTATTTTTTTCCTCAGAATAAAAAATTTTCCTTGTTTCATAGAAATTACACTAAGTGCAGCATCAAATTTCTTGAGTGAAAATGACTATTTTATTATAACAATTGCTTTATATTTTTGGTGGGTTTTCTTAATTTATAAACAGTATTACTTCTAATATCCAAAATGAGGGCAAAAAAAATGAACAGCACGGATTTTTTTTTCCATAAAATAATAACTTAATTTGTTCTGACTCATACAAACATTAAATTAAATTAGATCTGGGGCTTCTCCAGGCTGTTGGGGGCGTCAGCGCTTCAGTATGTCAAGCACAGAGCTCCAACAGTTTTGGAGAAGGAGACAGTGCGGGGCTTCTTGTAGTCTGTGATTTGTGACTTGGGGTTCATCATCTGAGCTCAGGTAATTATTCAGTTGATTTTAGTTAGTATTTATGCTCTCACTTTACTTCTCCCCTCTTTAATCCTCCCTCAGAACTCTCATTTCTAGTGTCATAAAGGGCTATTTTAACCTTTAAAAGAGGCTTTCTTAAGATTTCCATTTAAGAAGAGCAATTCCCTGGTGTGATTTTCCTCATTAAATTTAACATATGTATGGCAAGTGTCCCATATTTGGAAAGAGTAAAGATAGACTAAGGGGTCTTGATAGAAGGTGAAATTAGTCTATCAGAACATATATGTCATCACTCAACCCCACCCCAGGCCTGACTTCATTCCAACATGGGCCAAACGCTTTGAGAAGAGCACTACATATGCCAAGCCCTCATGTGTTTTAGAACTCAGTCATTTAAATGATTGCACCTTACCCCTTCTTGGTGATACTCAAGAGTATTAGGCTAATTCTTCCTCTTTTGCAACCTATATACTTTATTAGCTAAATATCACTAGCACCTTTCTGTTGTAACTGTGTGCTAAAGATTGTCCTCATGCTTGCAAAGAACTAAGTCCATTCACGAGGAAACAAGTCAAATATTTCAGTCAAATCATGCAAACATTTAATAGAAATGCCATCTAAGAATAACTTTTACCACAGTCAACATTTATATTGCTTGTTAAGATTAAATATCTATCTCAAGGATTATTTGAACTAAAGGAATACAGTCTTAATTTGAAAGAACACTTTCTAACATCACTCTTAGTTTATAATGTAGTCACAAAACTAAACAATTTTTTAAATTTCAGCAAAGAAAGAATACTAAATTAAAATTTGCATTTAAAAGATGATAGCTACAAGGTGGGAAGTGGTGGCGCACGCCTTTGATCCCAGAACTCAGGAGGCAAAGGCAGATGGAGCTCTGAGTCTGAGGCCAGTCTGGTTCACAGAGCAAGCTACAAGGACAGCTAGAGCTACACAGAGAAATTACCTCAAGAAATCCAAAACAGAGAGAGAGTGAGGAGAGACAGAGAGAAAAAGAGACAGAAAGGACAGTTACATTCATTATTGGTTTTTTATTTCAAGAAGGTTAAGCGCATAGCATAATTTGGTTCTTTTATCATAGAGGACAATCTTCAATTATTTCCCCCACTCAGAAAGTCTAACTATGGTTCCAGTGGGTTTCTCAAACTGTTAACTCTTTGTCACTACAGCATAAAAATAAGAGATTAGAATAGTTGTAAAATTATCTATAATAAGTGCTTATATTAACACGTTTAATGTAAATATAAGCTATACATGTAACAGAAAAATTCTGAGACAAGGTTTTATTTATCCCAGGCTGGTCTTGAACTCACTATGTAGCCCAGACTGACCTCAAACTCACAGTGATCCTCCTGCCTCAGTATCCCAAGATCTGAGGTTATAGGCATGTGCCCCCACTCCCACAGCTATACATGCATCTTTAAATTTTCTATTAGCTACATTCTAAAAAGAAAATATGAAATTATGATAGTACATTTTAATCCAGTATCACAAATTATTACATCAAAATTAAAATTAATGAGATAATTTGAGTCACTTTTATACTGTTTCTAAATTAGCAGTCTAAGCCTGTTTACATCAGGTGGTCAGGAGCCACACTGTAGCCAGTGGCTCCTATGGTGGACACACAGGTCTAATCTACAACACTCTTCTTTTGAGCAAAGTGAGACTTGGCTTTCTATGGTTAGATTTGAGCTGACAGTTTTCCACATTGGTAGGTTGGTAAGCACCTAAGATGCTGATGTTACAGATGTAGATACAGAAACAATGGCTACTCCTGAACATGCTTTGTCTTGAGAAGTGTTCTGCAATATTACATCAAAGCAACACTTCCTTAGGCATTGCCAAATTGTGTGTGTGTGTGTGTGTGTGTGTGTGTGTGTGTGTGTGTGTGTGTACTGCCCAGAGTCCATCTTGACCCCAGTTGGCTCGGGAAACCTGACTGCATCTAGAGTTTCCTGAGTACTTCCATAAAATCAACAGTATTCTCACTTAGTAAAAACTACTGTGGCCCCTGTGGCCCGCCACTGAGCAATCTGTACACAGAATCCATTCTCTACACATCGGGCTAAGCTGGACATCCTCTTTGTTGGAGCCAATCTTTCTAGAAGCCTCCTGAGAAATACATTTGCATGATGGACATGTTATGAGGTGGTGATATGCCAGATGCCCACACATGTCCCGGGATGTGGTTACAGCTTGCACTTGTGGGGTTCTGGCAGAAAGGCCTGTGTAACACTGTCACTGAACAGACTTTTTAAAAACTTTTGGGATTTTTTTACATACTGATTTTAGAATAATTGTCAATATCCTGTGGTCATTTTCAGATTTATAAAGAAGCAGCTTGCCTTTTAAAGGGACCTCACCTGCATACATTTTGACATTTCGTAATGTAGAATGTTCAGCCTTTTTTCACTAGCTCTTCCCAGTATTATATTCAAGGTTGCTCATCGTGAGCTGCCTCCAGGTTGAAGCTTCAAGAGCCATTTTTTTTTTCATGATTCAGTTTTTATTGCACAGGAACAGCTGGCTGCATTTCAGATTGGAAAGAAGAAAAGAAATGGCAGAAAAGACAAAGGACTTCTTTAGGATTTTAGGATTGTTCTTACAAAGCCAATAAAGGACTTTTAGAAGAGGCCATCCAAGTGAATTAGCACCCGGCTCACATACAGCACAGCCAAGTGCGTAGTAAGAATGCCATTGTGCAATCTGCTCATCTTTGCTGAGTACTCAGGCTGGGTGTCTACATTTGAGACAGCATAAAGTTTCCAGACATTAATTATGTAATGAGAGTTGTAATGTCTTTGTAATTATTGTTCATTAGGTCATATTCCAATTTCCTTAATGTTAATCAGATACATTACTGATCAGGGTCATTGCTGACATCTGAGCACTTATCAATTGAACACTGAAGATTAGACTGTGTCTGCAGTGGTGGTTTTTTGTTTGTTTCTAACATGAAATATAATTTTTACTTTGGTATTTATAGCCAAATGATGAAAATGGACAAAATTTTCTACTTAAAAGTTTTGTCATCTTATAAAAAGGTGGCTCTCTAGTTCCTTGAAAGTGAAGGTAAGATAGAGGAGGGAGGGACAGAGGGAAAGAGGGAGGAAGGTGGGAGAGACAGTGGGGTGGAGACACACATATTAGTTACAAATCTAGTGTTGCCATGGTAAGTTCACTTCTTTCCATATAAGGACACACTTTTGTCATTATTACTTTGTGACGATCACCTGAGATCAAGCAATGTAGAGCCAGTTCAATCATATTATACTTACTTTGGAAAGGAGTAACAATTTCTGATAGGTTATATCAGTTTTCATAAATGATCTGTGATATATTTGGAAAGGGCTTGACTCCATCTGTTCCCAAGAATCTGCCCGATTCCACTTAGGGCAAGGTCAAAAGCTTGCCATGAAACCAGTCTGACTTTTGCAGGAATTAGTTTCAAAGAAGATCCCCAACATCTGACCAAGTCAGACTCAGAAAATCTCCTCCCATGCTCCAAAGGACTGAAAGCAGTCTCTAAATATTATATTGCTCTTGGCCAATGATAGGAAAATGGGATTCTGCCAACCACATTTCTTTGCATTGCTTTACCCCCAACTTGTCCCAATGCAATGTTCTGCTTTATCTGTCCTAACAATCAGTCTCACTTTAGAGGTTTTCTAAGGTTCTGGCAGTAACATTCCAGACTAGCTAGAGAAACAGATTTTCATTGCTCTATAGTTCAGATTGAAGCACTAATGAGCAATTCTAAGAATACAAAATCACATTGTTCATAATTGTCTTCAATATACTCTGAAGATTGACCTGAAAGACCCATAGATATAGAATAGTTATATTCAGTCTGATCTTTGCTTTGGATCATTGGTTGAAAATGACAGATATTTAATCTTCCTTCAGATTGAATATCTTTACTTTCCATCTAAAATATTACTTCAAGATACTCAGATGCAATAGGCTTCACCTTTTTTGAAAGCTGTTTCCTGAAGCTATCTCCCAAATTCTGATAGTTATGGATGATAAAAAGTCTCCAGATGTGTGATGTCTTCATATCTTTGAAACATATATTGTATATTTTATAAAGGACAAAAGCAGGACCATAATTTGAAAATTATATCTCCTAGATGCCTGCCTCATTTTAATTTGACCTGTTTTGTATGCCTGTGCAACTAAATGTACATCAGTGTAATTAATATACAATTTGTATAGATTCCTAAATAGCATATTCATGGTTAATTTTCTGCTCATTGCAGTCTTACCTTCAGTAATATTTTTAAGATCATCTGTAAACCAAGAGAAGTTTCTAACATCTCCTAAATTTTCAGTTCTTTGGTTGAAATGACATAAAAGTAGTCTGTCATTCTATGTCCAACAGATATTTCTGTTCCTTCTCATGAGCTTGATGAGTGGGAACCGTGACTTGAGTGCAGACAAATCCAACGAATGAAAGTTACAAACAAAATGGGTTATTAGGCTGTTTTAAGATTCTTACCAGTTTGGATACCAATCATTTTCATCTCTGGTCTATGAGATACATGTATGTATCTCAATATACACTCTGTGTGTGTGTGTGTTTGTGTGTGTACGTTTTTGATGTGATAAACACCAAAAACAATGTGAAGTGGAGAGAGCTTATTTCATCTTAGAGGTTACAGTCAATCATCATTCAGAAATCCATGGCAGGAACCTGGAGGCATAATGTGGAACAGAAAGTGGAGAATCACTGTTCACTGGCTTGCTTCACCCATCTGCTCAGCTCTGATACCCCATCCCACCCCCCACCTACAGACAGTACTGTCTACTGTGGGCTAGGCCCTCCTACATCAAGGAAATGCTGAACATTAGTAATCAAGGAAATGCTGAACAGGCATGCCCAAAGGTCATCTGATCGAGGCAATCTCTAATTGAGACTCCTTCAATCACTTGAGGATATTTCAAGTTGATACCTGAAGCGAACTAGAACATAGAAAACTATTTCCGCACGGTTCTCCAAGGAACTGAATTTAAATCTCCCAAGAAGAGATTTCAAGATTCAGGCAAACTATGCCTTAAAGAGCAAATCTTAATTTAGGACTTCGATTACTATCTTAACTCAAACCATTTTATTGTAACAGTCAAACTCATTTGTGGATTTTTTGTTTGTTGTTTTTGTTTTGTCTATTTGCAAGCTGCTAGAACAGCACTGAATATTTTCAATAGAGACCACACAATCTACATCAGTCAAAATGTCTATCTGGTCCTTTATAAGAGACATAAGACAACTTACTTTCATTGCTCATGCCTCATGCTTTGTGATTACTTTAGGAATCCATGTTCCAAAACTAGCATTTTTACCTTAGTTACAGTTATTTCTCATATTTGCTGTTTAGAGGTTAGGTGAGCTTTGTTTCATATTGCAAATGGTCTCACAACAGTTCTGCAAAAGGTATAATTAAAATTTCCATGTGAACAAAAGTGCAAAGTTATATCATCTCTGAAAAAGGAAATCAGTGTGACAAGTTACAAGTAGATTTCCAGTTGCTTGAACATGGTTTAGAAACTTTAAAAACAATGTGAATTAAACAAAAACATAAATAACGTTCACTCACATTTAAGCCAAACTGGAGTCCTGTTGCTTAGCAAGCTACAGAATTTCTCATAATACAATGAAGTAATTTCTAGCAATTGTATTTTCATTAACAAATTAGGGAATAGTGTGCTATTTTTATGAAAATAACTTGGTCATCAATAGTTCAGAACACAGAACTTTAGTAGCTACTTTCCCACACCCCACTTCTCTGAATATTCTAGACTTCACGTGAAAAGAGCCTTCAGTACATACTTTACTTTTCTAGCAAATTTAGAAACCAAGAAGAACCCTTGAGTCTATTTCTATCTGGAAAAATTACCCATTCCAAAGTATCTGCCTTAAGGGAACCAAGTAACCCAGCTACGGAGGGAAAGTTAGGCATTTGTGGCTTGCTTCCGTTTGACTTCCTACATTTGTAACTGCAAAGGTCACAAACGAGATACTGAATAGGAAGCGATTATCAGCCTATTGTTAGGAATATCTACCATTACTGTATGACAGAATGGCATAGTCTGTTCTTTAAACTGTTGTGGCAGTCAGTAAGATGAGACAGCCACTGGGATGTTACAGAATACAGGAATGAAAGGCACGAGTCATCCTCTGGTTAGCACAGGCAGGAGACAACTGGAAGGAGAGGGGACAGCACATTCTTATCTGCTCATCTTCTAGATGGCTCAAAGTTTGAAGGCATTTATTGATAGACTTAAAACCTTAAAATGAACAGTTCAAAATCAATAGCTACTTTTCTTTCTAGAAATTAACAGTATGGCTTAGAGGATATTGGGCCTTCATGGAAAGCAAACTTTAAGGACGCGATTCACTAATAGCAAAAGCCTCCCAGAAATAGCTCATTCCAGGAATCCTTTTCTCACAGTAAATTTTCACTGACGAGCCATTACTTGTAGTAGGAGTCAGACGTGAATTAAGCTCAGTGCTACTCTTCAAGTAGCTAGGCCTTCTTAGCTGGAAAGAAAAGGCAAACAATCACACATATAGCCTATACTGAATACCTACAGACGGTAAAGCACTCCAGGACTAGACAGAGGAAAATGGTCTCTTCTGCCAAGAATGTGCAAGGCTGATTTTGAAGGAGTGGAGAAACACAGGCTGGGAGAAGGGTTGGCACTCGATGAGAAAGCTGAGCTACACAGAGAAGTGTTGTGGGGTGGGCAGCAGTCTCAGATCTGAGCCTTTGCTGCTCTCTGGTTCTGGGCAGCTGCGGGTGAAGCTCTTCTCCAGAGCACCTGTCCTGCTACTTGGCTAGCCTCCTCATCTATATCTAAGCAGGGTAAAAATCATCCAACATAGTGAACACATGCTTTTGTAAGGCCACAGCTAGTCTTCAGACTTCAAGTTGGTCCTGCCAGGTTCTTAATTCTTCACTCTTTTGTCCAGTGTATATAATCTACAAGTTTATAATTATAAAACAGATAAAATCTAAAGAATTTATTATATCTCTTATTGGAGGAACTATTTTTCCATTCATCTTCAAGACACTTTTTTTTTTTGTAAATTACCAATTAGAATTACAGTGTGAATATTCCGACTTGTGTATCACTGCTTATTTCTGGTAATGTCTGTGGATAGTGGGTGGTTCCATTTCTACAGAATATATAGAATGAGAGACAAAGACTAGCATCTGGGTAGGAGGGGGAAATTATGCTATGAAGTAAAGATATCGTTAGTGGACACTGAGTAAGGACAACTTGGTATAAGGGGTTTTCAGGCTTAGATGGCGTTATCTAGGATGTCTTTTTGAGACTTTCTTAGATGTCAAATTTGTATTGATGGTTGTTGAAAGTTTTTTTTTTTTTACTAAAGAGATATGCACCTTCAATAACAGCATGGAGGAGCACAGAATAGCATCATATGCAAGAAAACAGATTTCCTGTAGATCACAAGTCATTAGCCCAAAATGAGAGCATGTATGAATTGGAGGAGAGTATAAATACCTTACCCAGCTAAGATTATGGTTGGCCTTTTAACTTTCTAATAAAAAGTACTAAAAAAAGAGCTGTGGACATTTGATTTTCTAAATGTGTCAAAATGGTGCTATTGATTCCTTAATACAAAGACGCAACTCTACTATTTTTAGGGAAGTATGTTAAGTCTGGCTTGGCTGTAAATGTAAATACATAAAATGTTTGCAAAGCAGTCAACAAAACCATGTCCATTTGCTAATGGTTGAGGCATGGTGTCCTTCTGTGTGGGTGAACAGGTTAGCCATTGGCTCTCTCTCTCAACTGCCAAATTCTAGGACATTTGACAGCTCACTGGATTCTTCTTGAATGCAAGGTTGGACAATCCATTTCAATGATTAAATATGCTCATTTGATGATAGTCGAGGTGTTGGCCAAGACCTTGAAGAAGGAATATGGGACATGAGTAGCGAGTGACTTAGGTGAGGACCAATGTAACTGTGTAAGTTCACCCAGACCGCCAGAGCATGCCCAAAGAAGCTAGCCAGTGCCTTGCAGCTAGCCAATCTGTAAAGGAATCTGCATGTACAATATAACAATAAATCATGTAAGAGTCCACCAGAACTGTGCATTCTGTGATTTGAATGGTTACCATGAATCAAGACACACCATGGACATTACCTGAGAACGGAAATGCACAGACGAATCACCCTTCTCTAGGATAAAACTGTACTTTGTCTATAGTATTTTCAATACTTGCATGCCCACATTATTTATTTCCTAAAGAGTAAGATTGTAAAATTAATAAAGCTAGAAAAGCACATAAATTATTTCATCCAGTAGTTCCATTTTATATAAAGTGAATTAACACAGCTAGGAAGTTAATACTAATATAATCTCTTGGTGGCTGAGAGGGGACAGCGGTGCCCACTGTTCAGCCCAATACTCACTACTAAAATATCTGCTGGACATTACTGCATCAATGCATGTGAAAACTGATTTTTCCTTACAAAGATATAAAAATACAGAAAATCATAAAATTACCATAACAGTTGCCAAAAGCCATTGTCTTTTCCTGTAGTGTTAATTTTTACTTAAAAATTTTCAAACCTTGTTGTATCAGTCATTACAGATATTTTTGTTCACCACCATTCCACCCAAGATTCTTCCTTTGTTGGGAAAATGCCAGTACTCTAAACAAGAACTTCTCAGTTGAGGGAATGGAGGCAATACTAGAGAAAAACAGGAACTCCCTCAGTAAATCAATGTGTTACCAAGACAACTCGACATTCATGTATTATTTTTACCTCACTGTGGTTTTGCAACCTCTAGACTTCCCTTAATAAAGTCAGCTGCCCTATACTTAAGAAATTTCACCAAAGCACAACATTAACTAGGATTACAATGTTCCAGGAGTGAATACTAATGAATAAAAAACTTACTTTGGCACACCTGCTTCCTCCATACTTTGATCTTAAATCCTGTGGCTCACCCACCCATATAGCTGATAACACATGGGCATGGGTATGTGCTTTCTCTCCTGGGATACACTGTTGTGCATTCTTTTTAACATTTCTGTGTCATCTCTTGGTTATAAAAGCCTATGTATAAAATGTGGATTTTGCTCAGAGTAATAGGAGCATGCAAACAGAACCATGCTGGCAGATGCCATGTAACATCAGCCACTGATTAACCTGAGGGAAAAGCTCCTTCACCTCGTGACCTACGGGAGTGAGAGCCACGCAGCATCTGCCATTAGGAGGGGCTCCAATAGGTATCTTAATAGTGCAAGAAAATGTTTTCATTATTATGTTAGAAGGGGCCATCCTTTACCTATCTGGCATCCAGACATCCAGAGAAACCTCACATATACCTTCCAAAGCTCAACCTGTGGGCACTGTTATGGCTGGTCATCCGAAGTCACCACTCTCCAAGAGGCTGGAAATCCTACCCTTGATCCCAGCCACCTTTACAGCTTTCATTGGGGAGTTGGGGGACAGAGAGACAGATAGAAAGCACCATGGCTTTGCCTTCTCAACTTGAATGCATTTGCCATCAATTCCCAGGGCTTGTCTGTTATCTCTTAGAAAGAATATCAAGACAGCAGAAACATTGTTCTTAAATTCTTCAGTTGAAAAATATTAGTGATGACTTATGCAGATGTCTAAGTCCATTTCAGCTGCAATAACAACATATCATAAACTGGGTGGATTATAAGCAAACATATTTCAAGTATTTCTGGAAAAAATGGCCAGTCCAAGATTAAAGTGCCTGGAGGTTTGGCATCTGGTCTAGGCTGCTTTTTTACTGTCCATACATGACAGGAGACACTGAATGTCACCTCCCAACCCATTAGCTGGGATAGCTGACACAAAGCAGGTGTTTGGGTGAGGAAATGCCCTGCATATGCCGCCTCCAAGTCATGTATTTTCTATTACATACGGCGCCAGCCCTAGCTGCTCTTCAATAACCTAGATAATGGGTATCCTTAGTAACCACTTCCAGGTGCAAATTAAAGTATTTACTACCCTTAGTCAACTTATCACAATTATTGTAATGTTCCCAACTGGCCCTATTACATAAGAGCTGAAGGCCTTCACAAAGGTCCATGTACTTAAAACTCGGTCCCAGTGGTTCTGAGGTGGCATCTGATGGGAGGTGCACAGGTCACTGGGGAACAATAGGGGAACATGGGACTCTCTGGTCTTTTTCCTCTCTTCATTATCTGGATCAGGAGACAAGCAGGGTTTTGTCTGTTTTTGTTTTTTCCCAGCACATGCTGCCCCTCTAGTATGCTGCTATTACCAAACGTCCAAGACAAGGCTACTGGATGGTAGACTAGAATTTTCAGACCTGCTTGTCAAAATAAACCTCTTCTCTTTAATCACTTAACTTCCTCAGATATGTTCTTATAGATATGTAAGGCTGTAAAATGCAAATAAAGATTTAGCAGTATTATTTGTTGCTAATATTATGAGACATTGGCAGATTTGTTAACTTTACTTTCCAGGCTTGTATTTTTGTTTTTAAACAGTTCAAGTGTTTAAATAACATTCTCTAAATTCAGATATATAAGCATTTGGTCAGTACTTAAGGTTAAAGTAACTTACACAAACAAGATCAATGACTAGTAACAAGAGTGTCTAGAAATCTTTATTCAGATATACTCCACTGTAATTTAAAAATAAATATACATTTTACTTATAACATAGTTCTTTATTCTAATCCCATATATACAGATTCACAAAATGATAAACTTCCTAAAAATGGTCTCAATACATCATTTGTTGGACTGTAAGAGAAGAATTTTAATACATAACAGTATGTATAAGATCCCTGGAAACACAATGATGAAATAATTTTAAGTCCAGTCACGTGCTCTAGAATGAAGCTCAGGTTTCTTCTAAGCTCAGATCTCACCATCCCATACTTCTAGAAGTCCAGTGAGATCACTTAGGGGCCACAAGTGTGGCTTAGTCCCGGCATACACCAGGACTTGGTAGAAGAAATGAAGGAAGGGGAAGGGGGCTAGACAAGTGGCCACAGAAGTTTTAAAGGAGCCCTCATCAAATCCAAACTTCCATTAGTGTCTCTGGCTCTGTTACCTCCTTTACTGGGTTCAGAAGCTACAACATCCACTTAACTAAAGGGAATTAGCATCTGATCCTAAAGATGCTACTATGTTCTCGGAAAGGTAAGAAGGTTGCCGTCCACATCAATGGGAATTCTCAGCTCTAACAGTCCAAAGACTGCAGTATTTCCTTTTCTCTAGAATCTAGGGAAGTTTCTTACCTCAAGATGTTAGCTTAATTCACTAAGTAACAGTCAAGCAATCTTCAAGTAGTAAAGAAAGGAAGATGAAGGGAGAACGTCCTGTTAGCTAGGACTAAAGTTTTATACCTGGAAACCCCAACTTCAAATACACCCTGTGTGCAGGAAAGAGATCCTTATGTTTACATGCTAACACTCCAGTGGTTTATAGCGAAGAACTAAGAACACTCCAGTCTATTATTTTTGCTGACTATTGCTTTAATCATTGAAGAATAATCAAGAATTTTCAACAAAAACCAGTATTCCCTACCAAGATGTCACTTAGATGAAACTATTGTTTTAAAACAGCAGTGTCTACTGAAGCTAACATTATGGCAAGTCTTTTCCTTAGCAAGCTGTGAGCTACAGGAAACAACACAGTGATATGGTAGGGTATATTCTTTCATGTCCTTCACTGTCCTATCAAACGTTACTTTTAACAAAAATAATTTTGAGGCAATAATTTTTAATTTACCGGGAATCAGTAATTTATTTATTTATATTTCTAAAGAAATCATGTCTTATTCAGAAAGCACTAAAAGGGCTGGGCTATAAAGGGTTTCTGTTTAAGAAAGCAATTCATGAATTGTCCACTTCATCTTATAGCAAGACAAATGATACACACACTGTAGAATTGTTCATTACAATAGGTACAGGCCTCATGTGGCTAATGAATGCTTGAAGCATGGCTAGTCTACAGCAGTAAAACACACATCCTACTTTAAAGAATTAATAGAGACCATAGGTATCTCAATAACTTTTTTAAAACATCAGTTGCATATTGAAATATTTTAGATATAATGAGTTAAAGAAAACACTGCTAACATGAATTTCAGCTGTGTTTTTTTCTGTATGAGTGTTTTTCTGCATGTATACATGTATACATATATATGTGTACACACACACACACACACATACATATATGTACTCTGTGCATGCCTAGTGCCTGCAGAGGCCAGATGGCACCAGATCCTCCAGAACTGGAGTTATGGACAGCTCTAAGCCTCCAGGTTGGTGCTGGGAACAGAATCGGGACTTCTACAAGAACAGTGTGTGCTCTTTAACTATTGACACCTCTCCAGCCTCTGCTAGGATAGTTAAGTTACACATATGGCTTGCATTATTTTCCTGTGATAACACAGGTATAGAAGCAGCAGACCTAACTATATGCTAGTGTCTTCCCTACTTTACAGCATTTTTATGTTATAATACTTGAGATAAACACACTTAAAACATATAAATGTTCCTGAGTTTAAACACACACACACACACACACACTTACACACACTTCTACTCTTAGTAACAAAACCAAACAAGCTCTA
Source organism: Ondatra zibethicus (assembly GCA_004026605.1). Classification (NCBI taxonomy): domain Eukaryota; kingdom Metazoa; phylum Chordata; class Mammalia; order Rodentia; family Cricetidae; genus Ondatra; species Ondatra zibethicus. The sequence goes on from PVIU01010899.1 coordinate 31,557, forward strand.
ATGTCATCTTTCTCATCTCCTTCCCTATGCTGGCAAATGGGATACTCTAAACTCTGGCTAGATGAGAATACACAGTAGATACAGACAAAGGGATCTTTTGACCAACAAAAATACTCTAAAACTGGACTGTGGTGGTAGCTGCACAACTCTGCAAATGTACTCAATCATACATTTACCACATGTAAGCTGCATACTGTGTAAACTCTACCTTATACACAGAAAGTTCAGGGGATTCAGATATAACTTCTGAACCCACTGTGGAACTCAAAATGGCAACGAAAACATTTCTATCAGGGTTATTACTTGAAGTGGGTCCCTGCTCAGCAGTGAATTACCTGATCACTCACTGGAGGTCTAAGTTGATGAGAACAAAAGGAACACTAGCTGAGTGACACTGGACAAGTGTTGGTATCATTAGAGGCCCCCGGCTCAGGCAATGATCGCCCTGACAGTCATGTATAGAGTCTCGTTACAAAGTCTTCCCAAGCTGTTGTTATTTTATCAGGGGCAAAATAATGATATATATGGGACTTTGTGCTCTACCTCAACAAAAACAGATGAAGTTACAGATGGCACAGTTAACAATTAACAGTCTTCACTGGACACTCTTAACTGCAGTTTTTCCCCTATTGCAGAAAAGTACCAAATCTAACAGTTGAAAGTTACAATCAACTCAGACAAGGATCTTTGTGGTCAATAAACTCATAACACAGGATCCTGTGTAACTGCTTCGGGCAGGTCTTGAAACCATTATTTCAAAAAGCTCTGAGATTATCCACCAGAAATGCTGATATGTTTTTGCTCCATATGTATCTTCATCACCAGTCAAAATGAATGGGAAAACTGACTTCACACTCAGAGAAAGACTGCTGTGGAACACATCAGCCACGCCCCTGAACCATTCCTTCAGGCATCTGAACCATCATATACTCTGGCAGGCCTTTCTGTGGCTTGCCTGCCTGCAGTTACTTCCAGAGTCCACTTTACTCCACACTAGCCAAAAGACGAAAAGCAAACCACCACCAACCCACCAACCAACACAAGAGAGAAGGAAAGGAAGCACATAACCACAGCAGTGGAGATGGAACATAAAAGGACCTGACGTTTCACGAGGAGTGCTCACGCAAACACAAATACACGTGTGTAGACACGGAGTTACCACACATTCCCATTTTAGAAGTAAACTAAGTAAACACTCAAAAGTCAAAGAATGACTTGGAACATCACAGTCATGAAAGAATGCTATCCGAAGATAGGCCCATTTATAGTTCCGGCTGAATCTAAGGATACATCTGTTATAGCTCCAGACCAAAGCTGCAAATTCAGTGATATTTTAAAAACTGAACTATGTGTAGAACAGTCATTGAATTTCACTTTTTAGCAATGACCTTCTGCTGGTATGAGGGGCACCACTAGCTGTTTCCTATGTCAACTACTGCTCAGTGTGATGCCACCAGTGTAGACCTGGCTGTTTTCAGTCACTCCCAGAATAAACGCACATAAAGACACGGTTATGTTTTACAGTCTTTGTAGAAGAGATATCAAAATTAAACTGTACTGATTGTGCCTATGGATACAAGAACAGCTACTCCCTTGTTGCTTGTGCTTTCTAATACACAAAATAGTACAAGTCAATGAACAATGGACTTTGTCTTTACAGACCATGGAAGGCTTTTTCCTTTTGTCCAAACTATTGGCAAACTCACATAACATACCAAGACTAAAGTAGAACAGTTAAATTAAGAACCATTAAAATTTTACAAAATGTTCAAAAAGCGTCAAAATAACATGAATAGCATTGTGCTTGCACACTTTATAATTCCCAAGCAGCCAAAAACTTCCTCCCGAGGCGCTGTTTTACTTCTGTTTATGACAACACTGAATCTAAATCTTGACGTTTCATCCTTCCCATTCCTAGACACACTTCCACAACCAAACAAGTGCAAAGAAAAGCTTAAAAAATGTAAATGCCCTATTTACATAGCTACCCACTTTTAATATAAAATGAGATTGTACTATGGAACCCAAAACACCTCCAATGTTCTACGGGCTGTGCAGCAGACAGGGCTGACATTTACAGGTCACGCAGCTGAGGGGAAGAACAGGCTCAGCAAACCTCAGCACTATGAGTTGAACATATTAAGCCTTCCGTAAGGCTTTGCGCAAATCACCATAGAAGTTGGTTAGTGTGCTTGCCATTGCTGTGTCTACTGCAGACTGAGGGATCATGCCACGCAGGTCTGTCTGAATATAGCCTGTTAAAAGACTCTGGCTTGGATTGTCTTTAAGCGGAACACAAAACCAGCCGCAGGGATGATTATAGCCACGAACAAATTCTGGTCTTGTTTCACTCCAGTCAAGACTAACCCCTACAAGACAATTTTAAAATGACATCATTAATAGTAATAACCAGTATTTGTCTAAAAATCTCATTAAAAATATTATCAGATTTCTCTTTTAAATGGTTTTCTTCTTATCCATACTAATGAAAACTAATCCCCAGGAGTGACCACAGCAAAATGAGAACAATAACTACCAAAGAGAATTCTGGCGCAGAATTGACAGGTAATGGGGGAAAACCTTCAGAATAGATGACATAATATCATCTTAGAAACTCCTTGGAAACTACAAATCTTAGCGGCAGCAGCCAGGCCTCAAAGTAACAAGAACAAAACTGTATGGTACCATAACTATTCCCCACAGGCATAGCCATCCCCAACTTTAGTACTCACTAGTTAAATAAACAAGCAGATGACAACTTACAACTCAAGTTTATACTACACATAATAAAGTATTAATTTACCTACACATTTTTAAAAACAGGAGGCTTTCAGTGTAGTATTTAATTAAAAAATACAACATAATTCAAAGAAGGAAATCATATATATATATTAAGTCTACTATATACATTTGTATGTGCATATACATATACCAAGAAACTGCTTTTAGAAGCCTGAAATGAAGTATCAGTTATTGGATCCCTTTCTCACAATCAGTCACGTTATCTATTTCTGCTATGCATTAAGTAGAGGATATTACGTATCTGGGAATAACAAGTGATCAAAAACAGTTGAGGGCTCATCCTTAAACAAGACATTTAACCTGAAAGGCCCAGAGAACATTTCAGCAATGGGGGGGGGGGGCGCAAGTCAGAGGCAGAACCAAGAGTGAAGGGCTGCAAAATGCCATCCTCTAAGCTCAATACAACTACTGCAGTCTTGAAATCACAGCTGGAGTCATCTTCACGGGGTCCATATAAGACTGGCCCTGTCAACAACTGAGGGAAGAGAAGCTCATGGGACCCTACTCCTTACTGTTAACACTGTCAGCTGTCTGCCCACTGCTGAGTCTACCAGGCTCCACACAAAATGAGGAGACAGAATGTGAGAATGAGATATGTAGGGAAAAGTCTGCGGTAGACAAGGTAATAATAGGGAGAGAGGAAGAGCCATCAGCGTGCATATGTACATGTGTGAAACTGTCAAGGAACAAATTTAATTAATACAAAAATGAAAAAATCCCCCATTGATAATATGAAAAAACATATATTCTCAACTAATATAGATTGTCATAGATTTATGACATTTAATCTGTCATTTAATGCCTAGAATTTAGCATTTAAGAAAAAAAAACTGCAATAAGTGAGGATTAAAAATATACCTTATATGGAAAGACTCAGGGTAAAAACTTAAATATCTGAAGTAGACTTAAAGAAAGAACAAGAGTTTTAGGTAATTACCACAGGATAAAAGTCCTTCTTCATAGCCCACAGTGTAGGAGAAATCAACAAACTCTCTTGGGGAAATAATATTCAGAAGTTGGCCAGCAGTGGTGTAACGCATCACACAGCAATTCTAGGAAGACAAAAGGTCAGACTGGGGTCGCCATCAGACACTAGAGTCACATACCAAGATCAGTCTCTAATAAGAACTGACATTCACTCAAAATGTTTTGAATAGCAATTCCTACAGTGGTTCCATAAAGGATAATTTCTTTTCTAAATGTCAATGCAATTGTAAGAACATGATGATGACATATAAAAATACAGAGACATTTCAGTATCTAAATCTCTACTTAATTAGAGATGGCTAATCCAATTAATGCAGTCAATTATATGAGCCTAGTACATATACAGAATGTCAAGGGTACAAACTGTTTCTGAACTTTGAAGATAAAAAAAAAACACAAATATGTTTTGACTTAAAAAATCAAGTATGGTAAGAAATAAATAAAAACAAGTAACAAGCCCCTTTGACTAAACATTTGTCTAGTATTTAAGGCAATGTTTTTATTAGCTATGGCCTTTGATTTTAATTTAATATAACTGGAAAATTTACATTCAACCTAGAAACCTAAATACAGGGGTGGTGTTTTCTGCTGTCTTGGAGATTTTAGACCTAACCAAAAATTTTACGATGAAAGATGCTGAAGACTTTCATAAGCAACAAAGAAAGAGGTACACTGGGAAAAACTCAGTACTAATACTCATCAAAATTAGGAAACTCAACTTTATTTAATCTCAGCACTAGGGAGATAGGGTAGGTGGATCCCTGAGTTTGAGGTTAGCCTGGTCTACATAGCAAGTTTTAGGCCAGTGAGGGTCATATAGTGAGACCCTGTCTCAAAAAAAAATAAATGAATGAATAAAATAAAATGGAGAAACCTACGCTCTTAGAGGGCTGCACAGGATTCTCCTACAGTATCTTTGCTATGACTACTACTCGCAAAGAAATTAACGCAATAACGTGAGCATGTACAAATGTGGACACTCAAATGTGTGATCCCTCTCTCTCTCTCTGTCACTCATATACATGATCGCTCTCTCTCTGCCACTCCCCCCCACCCTTTGTAGTAATTTTCCTAATCAGATACCTCTTCAAAGTGCTCCAAAATATCCAGTGAAGTCATTAACCGGTCCCAATCCAAGCGCCAGGGCCCTGGGCGTATGTGATCTATCACATTATTGACAATGTCATCCATAACACCTTGGGCTTTGTAGCTAGAGAACAAGAAAAGAAACAAAGGCTATCCAAACGAAAACTTTCAGTGCAGGGCTAACACTGAAAATAGGAAGGAAACTTAATGGAGTTTTTATAAAGGAAAAATATCCTAACAGCTAGTTTAATAAACAAAAGTTCTACCAATTACTTTTATCAAAATATGTCCTTTGTCCTCAAATTAGAATTAGAAAACTGAAGGTTATACTATGTCATCATAAGCAGTGACGGCCTTCACATTATAATACAGCCCTAGTCTACAGTACATTCCAAAACTTCCATGTAATATTGTCCTCTCCTTAGTTATTCTCAACATTAATTAGTATATGTATATTTTTACCCTTTTTCCTTTTCCTTTCCCTCCTCCACATCCTCCTGGATACCTCATTGCTCTTTCAAATTCATTAATTGTTACATGTATATATGTATTCCTAAATATAACCTGCTCAGTCTGCATGTTACTTGCATGTATGTTGCAGGGCTGACTATTTGGTATTGGCTAACAACTGGCATGCTGTTCCCTGGAGACGACTATTTCTCCCCCTCTCAGCATTCTTTAGTTGCCTGCAGTTCTTTGTACAGGTCTGAGGCCTCCTGGGCTTTCCCCACTCACTTTGGCATGTTGTTGTTCTCGTTCAGCTCAAGTTTCGGGATACATCTACAAAACAAATCCTATACCTAAGGCTCAAGGAACATTACATTAGGGGAGGAAAGATTCTAAGAGCCAAGGAGGACCTGGGCATCTGCTGTGAGACTGTCTCCTTGTAAAGTCAGAAACTATACCCAAAACAGCAATACATGACTACACTGGCTTTCAAGAACTTTTTAGTCATAGATTTGGAAAAGATTGTATAATACATATAAGGGATAAAAACTTAGAGAAGTTATATGTGTACAATTTCTTTAAAATTAATGAAAATGATAATCCAACAAAAGATGGGCAAAATACATAAGACTATCAGAAATGTCAATACATACCCTCAGTGTCACTGCAATCAAATACACACTAACAAGATACCATTTCATTCACCCCTCTGCCACACAGTAAACCTAAAATGTCTTTGACTATGAATCTGAGAATGGCACAGGATTTCCCTAGAGAGCTGCAGACTGTCACAAGTTTGTCTACCACCTAGAGGACTCCAAGAAGCTACTCGCAAACCCGGTGAAGCCCTCTCCTAAATCCTCATTTAGTCCTTCCCATCTTTCTCAATGTTACTCCAGTAAATTCAAAACCTTGTGAGGACCCAGAGAGGAAGCACGGAAGGCGGCAGAGGGCAAGCAATAGTGCACTTCTTTGTACAGACTGAGGCTCCTTCAGAAGCATGGTTTCTCACAAGCTTGGTGCTCCAGCTGTGCAGGCACAACCTCTTCCCTAAGTAAATGTCTCATCCATATCTAAGTAGCAGAGACAATTCCTTTGCCTAGAATATGAACTAGCCCTTCATTTCTTAAGAAACATCTATTCTTATTCTTCCTGAAGTCTCAACAGCACAGCGCTGTCTTAGCTCCTTCTATGCCTTTCAATCCCAGCTGGGAACAACTGACCTAAAAAGGATTAATTCCCAGATTGCTTACAACGCTTGATCCAACTCCAATCTCCCTCTTACATCAAAAATATTGTACAACTCATCTTTCTGGAAACAATATCTTTGGTACAGCACTTCAGACATTCTGCACATACTAAGGGGCCCAGCTGCTTCATTTTTAAACAAGGTTGAGCCCTAAGGATTTGAACATTCTATTTCAACTCCATGTAGCAACTGACCATTCTAATTTTTTTTTTAAAAATCAGTAGACTTTTTTGACTATAAGCATAATTCATGTTCAACTATAATACTAAAAAGGGAGAACAAAAGTTATTCATAATACTACTATTTAAAGATGAATTTTGTCTTAGGCAAAACATTTTAATAAAAACATATACTTTAAATAAACCTATAGTTGTGCTGAGTATTCAATTATTTTGCATTATAGTATAAATAATTTTTATATCATTAAATAATCTTTTAAAACACAATTTTTAAAGGCAACCAACATTATACCAAGTACAGATATTTTCATAGTTTACTATCAAGATGCTTAGTTTTTAATATTCATAATAATGCCATGATGAAACATCAAACACCTAAATTACTATCATCTTACTGATTGGGGGAATTTTTTTAACAGAATGCTAGTTGGGCATAGGAACTCAAGGACTTAGAAAACTGAAGCAGAAACTGTCACATGAGCCACCCTGTCTCAAAAGAGTCATTTAAAACGTTCTATTAACACTTAGCAATGCAGACTACTAGAAGGGTCATGGATGCCATGCTAAGAAATTCAGATTTTATTTTCATACCACTATTATTTATGACCAACACAATCCACAAAATATTTAGCCATTTTGAAGGCTTTGAATTTATATGGCCAATTTGCTTGTAATAAAACTTAAAACTATAAAAATAAAAACTAAATTCTACTGTGATCATGTCATATAATGTATGAGTTATAAAACTGAAAATTTACTTACAGATATCCATTAAATTCTTCTGAGGGTTTTCTCCAAACTGTTACATCTTTCTAGAAAAATAAAAACATTATATGGTAGTAATCACATAGGTGGAACCTTTTGCACAAAATTATTTCTGTAAGTTTAGAGCACTTAATTTCCCATTAAAAAACAACTTAAGTAATTTATCAGCACAAGTAGTTACTTATGCCACAAAGAAATCTGTGTTTGAATTTCTTTTGCATCACTCTGTACTTATATTATGCACCTTAAAGATTTTTTAGTAGCTTAGCCATTTAAAGACTTTAAAATTCAATAGTGAACTATATTAGTGGCTATTAGTTGCTTCATTCCAATCTTAGCTATTTACTATTACTGATACATTCAGCCTATGACATTAAGAACGTTAAATATTTCATTCTCAAACTGTACATGCCTTTTTAAAATTAAATAATTCACACTTATTCTGACTATGTTTACCTTGAATTAATTCCTACATTTCCACCCAACATTTCCCACCTGACTCTAAATATGAAACTAACTAGAGAACTAGAGAAGAGCATGGCTTCTGGTTTGGCTCTAACACTCTGCCACACAACACTTTGGCCAGGTCACATGGTAAAGAGGAACACTAACTAGCCACTCACAAACGCTTGACACATCTGACTTCTGTACAGACTTTCAATGACCAACCTTCCTTAAATTCTTTCTTTGTTGGCTTGGAAAACCATTCTTTGCTCTCATGAACCGATTATCAAGTCCAACAAGTAAAGAGCTAATGAGTTCCTTCCTTGGTAAGACGACCCACCATCCCATGTACAGATTCACCCACTGTACAAATAATTGAACACATCATTTTTCATCTATATTTTTCCTGACATTTTAAAACTTGTCAGACAATTCATTGGCCATACACTAAATATCCAAACAGTAATTACATATACTTACCATTTTCTTGGCAACTCGCCACTTATCTTCTTCAATGTTATGATACTGGATCAGAGTGTTTTGAAGTTTAGTTGAAAAAGAGGCAACATCAGTCAGGCCTTCCATCTTGATCTTCCTGTTACAGAAACCAAGATTAGCATCAGCAAATACTGGAGTAAGTTAAATCTTTATCCAGAATGAATTCTCCTGAGGGAGCTCTAAAAGACAGCTGCACCTGCACCCCACTCCCAAGGAACTGATCAGAAATTCTGAGAATAGGACCCAGGTAGAAGTTTTCTCTGGAAGCTTGAGAGGAATGCTCCATAGCCAGAGACAGTAGACTCTTTGCTATTAGAATCACTCATATAAAATACTAAAAAGAGGCAGATGGAAGAAGAGGGAGAAGGTGGCTCTCTTTATCTAGAGGTTGTTAATGCTCAGGTATCCCTCTAATTCTCAGCTGTCTAGGGAGCCCCCCAGTCCACATCCAGAGTCCACTTAGAACTTTGCTCTGAAGGAAAATCTCTAGGTGCCCAGCATTATCTTAGCAATTTAGGATTAAAATGATATTGAGCTTAGAGTCTCAAGCCAAAAGGCTGGGAAATCACCCTTAATGATTAATAAAGATTCCTATCCACACTGCCATTCCCCATTGCCTAGGGTTCTATTTTCAGGGGGTTTATGCTTGTTAAGACTTTTGATCTTTGGACTTAGGATTCCTCTGCCTGAACTGCTGGATTCCAAATCTTAGCATGACTAACAACGTGCAATGCCAAAAGGCATCAAAACTCCAGTCCACAACACAGACTTCTGCAAGTTACTCTGCTTTCTTGCTTTCATTCCTCACAGTGCTTGGCAGGATCTGAAGCTGATTTACTTATTGCTGCACAATTCTACTCTACCACCTCACCTCAGTCATGGAGCAAAGGTCGTCATAGTTAGCACTGTCTAACTCTCACCTAGAACACTGCAGCTCTTAATGTCACTGTTGACACTTTTCCCCACTCACAACATCTGCTATCCCTTTATCATCTTTTGATGCCAAGATAACAATTCTTTGCATAATTCCTACATCATCCCTACTCTTTCCATCCTTGTAAAAGGTTAACAGAGGAAAGTTGCCCATTATCAACCATCAAATCAGTAAAAACAAAACCAGGAAAGACTTCATTAACTCTATCTTCCAACCAGGGCTCAGAACTATTTATCTAAAGACTAAAGGTTACAGAAATAAAGCTGTAACCAATATTTAAATATCACAATGTAGAGTTTAGAATGAGAAAGTATACATGAAAAATTTAATAACCTAAAACTTGAGATCCATAAAAGTGATAGAAACTTTGTAAGTACAGACCACACCTAGCCCTAAAGTGGATGAGCTCATTCCAAAAGTCTACCAGTCAAGAATATACACTGCCACTCAAGAACAAGCCAACTTCACAACCAGTACTGCGACCTTATTCTAGGGTGTGGTATAAACAAGTGCAAATTCTTGGAGAGCCTATAAAAGAAATGTACCCAGTACTGGCTCCTTGTGACTAGACCACATTCTGTAAACCCAGAGGCTTCCTGCTGGCTTCTTGTGGGTGGCTGAGAAGAACTTTTTTTTTTCAAAATTATTTGATAGAAATCAAACGAAATGGAAAGCTGCTATTATCATGACCAAACATTAGCTTTATACAAAGTCAGCACAGAAATGTAAGCAGTACAAACTACATATAAAGATGAGAATCTGAAACTTAAAGACATTTATCTTGGCAACCGTTCACAGAAATTCACCAATGCAATCTCAAGCCATTTGGTACTGCTTATGTGTAGCTGAGCTTCACTGCATAATTCCTATTCTTTTTTGATGAACTGCCTCATAAACTGGGTTAGCTCGCCCACCAGTGTTTTCTTACAAGCCATGCTGTAATTATTCATTTATATTCTACCATTTAGCTGCAGAATCTTTAGGAAAATAAAATATAGCTGTTCAGGGTTGTGCTCTGACTAGCATGATGTAGAAACTCAATGAATAAAATATGTATTGCTATTTACACCAGTCATCTTTGAACTTCTGAACAAGGAGAGTCTCCATTACCATAAGGAATGAACAGCTTCTCAAGAAAGTCTACCACTATTTACCAGTACCCAGCTCTAACATGATGGACAAAGGCAGAACCCAGCTTTTGCTCTTAAAAACTTGACTTATTCTGTCCGTAATAAATCTCTATGGCACTAACAAAGCTAAAACTCTAGAGACTGATTAGCAGTCTCTTCACGGATGCTGAAGGAAGAAACCAGAGATTGACATAAATATAACATCAAAGGTTCTCTTTGGATACTTGAAGTGTTTCACTCAGCAGTTACTTCCTGCATGGAAATCCAGAATGCATGGCAGTCACTGTCTAGGTTGCTGTGTGTGTCTGAGCACCTGGCTAAACTCACTCCAGACTGAGGGAGCTCGTCCTGGAGTTGGCCAGGTCCTGGCCCTCCCCTGACGAAGTCAAGTGCTTGGATTAACTGAAAACAAAGCACACAGTTTGCCCTCCTGCAATCAGCAGCCGGGAAATACCTTCAAATGCCACTCTGAATTTCTTTATACTTACTCAATTTTTCATTCTCTTGACTTTACATCAGAAATTTCTCCAACCATAACCAATATCAAAGATAAGAAGTACCGCCCAGCTAAACAGACTTCAACGACTCCATGCGAGAGGTCATAAAACCTCAGGCCGAGTATTAATTATGGTCCACTTTGTATCTTTTTTGAAATTAACATTTATGTTTATGTTCTCCATGCACTATTTCTAAACAGAAACTCTTGGGGCTTCTGAAGGCTTTCTTGGCTGGCCTAGCAAAATTCCAGTGCCTCTCAACTCTACGCCACAATGAAATGGCAAGAGGTTAACACAAGGCATTTTAGGACCTGCAGAACAGCTCAGTGATTAAAAGTGCCATTATTCAATTAATACAGCTTTTATGTGCATCGGGTCACTTGAACAAGCCACAAACTTTCTTCGACAAGAAGCCTTATCACACTATACATTCCAACATTAAAAATGCTAACAGATGCTAGATCTCCAGTCTATCTTGAGCCACTAATTCAACTTCCCTAACTCGAGTCAAGTGCAGTCGCTATCCATTTCTGAGACTGGCCCTTGCTCAGTACAGAGGCATGAGGCATGCAAGCATACTTCTGCCGGGTGTACCTACAATCGCCTTTCCCAAGCTCACCCTGACACACGGCCTGGCCATGTTAACACTCTTTACAACCTGCAATATTTACGTTCTAATGATACCACAGCCTTAGCTTTGAATCTAATTTAATGCTCAAGTCTTGAATGCTCCTAATTCTTTTGTAGAATAGTTTTTAAAGTCGTAACATCCTATTCTGAGCTTAGTCTTTCTGATACGTTACACTGTGTTGTTCCATTTGATTTTCACGACAACCCTGTGAGCCCTTGCTGTCATTATCACTACTTTACATAAAGGGAATGCCACAAGGGAAAAGAGAAATTATTTGTTCAAGATTCCAAAAGTAAGTGAGGGAATAAGAGCTTCAAGTCAGGCTCTTTGATCTGAGGTTACAGGTCAATCTTGAGATACAAACCCTGAAAGCTGATCTGCAGACTCCCACAAACTTTATATTAAAACCTGACCGCCACGTTGTGTTTAACTGTCTTCCTAGCTCCTGAACCCCCAAATCTCAAATAACCTTCCCTAAGTGGCTATGAAGGAAATCCGCAGCAGTACAACATGGACTTGCACTGTGAAAGTGTCTCTTGCGAGCCCTGTCCCCATGGAAGCTCGAGGAGAGGGTATGGACCTTGCCTTGCACCTCTTCCGAGGACCACGGAAGAGTCTCCGCAGAGCACGCCCGCAGGACCTTCCCCCACAGCCCTAGGTGCCCTGCCATCACCATTAACAGACGGGGAAACTGAGGCCTACTCGGCTCGCGGCCCTTGACCGGCGGCGGCTTTCGTCCCGTTGGGCTCTCACCCGCAACCAGGGTCGGCCACCCCTCTGCCCTACGCGGGGTACAGCTCCAGGAAACGCTCGGTCCAGCTTGGCCGCCCTCCCTCCTTCCCTCCAGGCCGTTACCTGAGGATGCCAGGCGGCCGCCAAGTCCAGGAAAAAGCGGCTCGCCGTGCCTGCAACCCCGCGCTTCAGCAAGCTGGTTTCCAGCCCGCCCAGGAGCGGCTGGATGCAGCCAATGGGCGCGCGGTGCCTTCCGACTATAACCAATCAGAAGGCAGAAGGCCGCTCAGGTCGCGGCGGGCCCCGCCCGCAGCCCCGCCCTGCGCGGACCCTTGGGACCTCCGGAAAGTGTTAGCGGAACAACGTGTGTTCGCTGGGATTGGCTGGCGCCTCGGCGTGAGGGGCGCCGATTGGCCGCCGAGGATGGACCGATTCCGCGTGCGTCTGGGCTGGCCCGAGCTGGAGTTCCCTGGATGTGGGGCTTTGCCTGTGGGCTTGGAGCAGAGCCAGGGGGCCATGGCCAGTTGGTTGTGAAACGCTTGTGCGAGGCTGCGGGCAGAGATAACAAATGAGGAATGATGGTGAGGGAGAAAGGCTCAAAGTCTCCGTTGTGAAGATCCCCAGTGGGGTCCTGCTAAGGCAGGTTGCAAAGCCTGCTGAGCAAAGTCCGCCCATGCCCTGTGAGGAAGACCCCTCGCCCTGATGACTGGCTAGCCTGATGTTGGAGAGTAACACTAAACAGTGCAACCACCGTGCAAATTGACCTTTAGCCAAACGGTTTTGTTGTCTTCAGATAGGGAAGTTCAAACAGCATCCTTGAAAGTAGAGGAGAGGTGTTTGGCAGCTGTGTTTACCAACCTCAGCGTTCTGGTTGTCATCCACTCTAACAAGAGGACAGTCATGCTGGTGGCTATGAAGTGATCCATCTGATGGGATTCTTGCAAGTCTGAACTCTGAAGATCAGGTTGTTTAGAGACTGCGTTTACTAAAATACTGCAGCTTGAGAACTGAGAGCAGGAAGCGCTGCAGTCATAATTTTTGACACACCTGCAGTAAGAATCAATAAAACCGTGTAAAATTTTAAATTACCATTGCTAAAGAATCGCTTAAGGCCACTTGTTCTGATGCTTTACAGACTCCATCGTCCAGTCCCCTAAGATAGGGGTTTTTTTTAATTACTTTTAAAGTTTACAGGGTTTTGTTGTGGTGGTTTATGTGTATGGTCGATTTTCCTGCATGTATGTCTATGCACTACATGTATGGTGTGTGGTACACGTAGTGCCCACGGAGGTCAGGTCACCTGACTAGAAGAGACTATCAGATACCTTGGGACTGGAGTTACAGACCAACCATTGTGAGCTGCCGTATAGGTTCTGGGACTCCAACCCCTGTTAACCCATTTAATCCAGAATAATATCTGATAATAGACATGTGCTATTACCACCGTCCTTACACATACAGAGGGAGTGCAGCATACAGGGCAACAGACAGAAATGCCTTTCAAATAGTTTGAAAAATTAGAAAATAAGGTTTCCATATAGTGTTAAAATATAAAAGAGATATGTATAAGAAGTTTGGATGTCTGTGTGGAAAGTTATCCTAAAGGTATAAAAATTATTTCCCTGGCCAGCCCAGTCATGTAATTTAACATATGAACATATCAAAGGAAAGGCAGAACACATTTCTCAAACAATATACCAACAGTTTCTCAACTGTAAGCAATAAATCTAGAAATAGAATAAAATAACACATAAATATCCTCAGATCCCTGGAATTTTTTTTTTAAAAAAAGATTGTTCCCTAAACTCTATGGTCCTGCTCAGCTGTGATGCCTATGACCTACAACAAAGACCAGCATGCCAAGATACACCTAAAGGTGAAATAGTGGCACCTACATTTGGGCAATAGTCAACGGTAATGTAATTAGACTCAGGTCTGCTTACCAGAAAGGAAATCATGCCTAGTACTGTAAACCTAGTCAATCACATGGACCTATTGAGGCCGTGGATCTTAGAGGACCTGCTTCCTTTAGTTTCCCGACTGGTATAATTCCTAACTGTATTCTATATACTTAAACATACAGGTAAGTGTAGGTCTCATCAAAGAAGCAAGCTTTCCCCCTCCCATCCGTCTGTCCTTCCTTCCTTCCTTCCTTCCTTCCTTCCTTCCTTCCTTCCTTCCTTCCTTCCTTCCTTTCTTGCTCTTCAGCACATCACTCCAGAAAGCTAAGGAAGTCAAAATGCAGTGAACAACTGACTGGGATTCCCAGATTAAATTGATGACATCTACAGTACGACTCTAGCACCAAGGCATGGCAGCTTAAACAAGACCTGAACATTCCAGCAACAGATGGCATCCCAGTGTAGACGGGGGAAGTCTCACGGAGGGGGAGCTTCTTGACTCAGTTAACTGCTGAGAGAGGGGAATGACTCTTTCTCAGGGACAAGCCCTCTAATTGGTTATCCAGTGCCAAGAGCTCAATCTTAAAAGCACACATGCAGGCAACACTTAACAGATTTGACTCAGCAAGTTTCATTTTATATGTTGATTAATGGATAGGTATATGGAACAACAATGTTTAAAGAAGAAGAGGCCAAGAATTTGGAATGGAAGAGGGTGTCAGACATGGAAAGAATAGGAGGGAGGGAAGAAACAAAGTAAGCATATTTTAATTAAAAATAAGAATAGACTAAAAAAAATTGTTTGCTAAACTCTTTAGTTTAAAAAGCAAGCATTTTATACTGAGGAATAATAATAATAGTAATAATAATAATTTAAAAATGAACAAAAGACTAATTAGATACGTGGGATATTACATTAAGTTGAAACGGCAATGAGGAATCAATAATATGGAAAGAAAACTGAAACATACAGATAGGAGAATATATAATACATAATTATTATTTACATAATTACATAAAACATAAAATATAATACATAAGCAAACATAATAACAATAAAACAAAAACTCCGCCTTTCTTCTGGGTCTATGCCCAGTGTAAGCTGTATTTCATAACTAGGTCACTGAGGGCTGGAGCCATATTTTCGCTGAATCTAAGCAGATTCTCCTATTATCAAATACAGTAATATAAACTCATTTCTTCCTTTCAACTATTTTACAGAACTTCAATGATTAACACACCTGCAAACCTTCTTGGTTAAATCTGCAGTTGTTTACGGTGATGTTTTTACTTCTTTGGAGAGAAAAGCCTCCTGCTAAATGTTTCTCAATGTCTGAACCAGTTTTCAATATACCTAGTTCAGAAGATCATATCTGATATGTCACTATGCCATGGGGAAAGTTTTACTAAGACTTTTAAATGTCCTGTTTGGGAATCCAAGTGATACAAAATAATGTATTTAAAAAAGATTATTTTTCAGCAGTTTTCTTTGAGACTAGACTTGTGAATTCATTTTTAGTAAGCCAGGTAAGCCACAGACTGAGGACATAGGACTAAGAGACACCACTGAGGTAAAAGAACACATCTGGCCCAGCTGATGAATATAAGCTGAATTCTTTTGATAGTTTCTCCTTGGGGACCAAAGGAAGACACTCAGAGATGATCAAGAGTACCAGGAGGCTGCAGATGTAAGGTTCTGCCCACCAAGTAGCAAAGAGAAACACCTAAGAGTCAAGTTCAGGGAACCTTGAAGAAGTTTCTATGAGGGTCTAAGAATTGCTGCTAAGCCTAACATTTAGGACCAGGGCGAAATTTACTTAGGTGGTATTTTCCTAGCAAACCTAGAAAGCAATTTACAAGGGAGAGCTTGAAAAACCTTCATCTCAACTAAACCACAAGTTTCTCTGAAAGAAGTAAGAGTTCGCATTTTGCCTTTCTGCTCTGGTGAGTTGATGTCTGTCTCCCTCCCCCGTCTCTGAGCTTCTTCTTTAATCTTTCCTGAGCTAATGTAAAGTAAAATGCCCTGCACTAACCTGGGCCTAGGTCTCCCAGTGTCTGCTAGTGCCCCAGTAAGATGGCTCACTGTTATTTACCTGCCATAGAAAACTCACTGAAAGCAGAAAGTTCATAAAGTCACCCCAAGATTGACATGAAAATTTTCTCATCATGTATGTTTCATTTAAAAAATGTAAACATGCAGGCAAACAGAACTAAATTCAGAAATTCAAAGTGACCGAGGAAGCATAAAGAAGTAGATATGCAAGACTCAGACATCTCACAGAACCCAAGCTGCAGAGATCCAACTAAACCTTGCAAGTATCAAGAATGGTAGAACCCTCAGGAACATAGGGAGTCTTCCCCTAATGTCTTCACTGTCCACAAACTTCTTTTCTCTGTAGGAAAGCTCTTTACTACCAAGCCCATAAGCCAAAAATGGCTTCTCTTGCTTCTCTAGTGAATTTAGATTTCCCTTCCTCTCTGACTCCCAAGGCTATTTTCTATTGCAAAAATAGTGCAGGACAAAAGTTATCACATAGGTAGAAAAGTCTTGGAGAATTGTCTGTCACCACCTATTTACCTGATGCTCTGGGAAGGCTTCTAAAATTTTCCTTTTCTTTTTTTTTTATTTTACTAAAATTATTTTTTAAAAAAGATTTTCTAATACAAGATTTAATAAACACATACAAAGTAAATATGGGTACAGGTGCATGCAGCACTGAGTGAGGCAGCGAAGGGAGAATTCTGAGAAGTCTGGGAAATCTGGAATTCTGGGAATTCCAAGAAGTCTGGTGCATAATTCTATCTGGAGTTAAGAGAAGGAACCTGCATTATTGGATTAATTTCAACCTTAAGGACCATCTGCAAATACTTTGGTGTTAATAGGAAGATAAAAGGAGAATTAAAAAAAAAACTTGGAAAAAAGGAAGAGTGCTTGTTGATGGCCTAATTTTAAAAACATGTCAGGCTTGAGGTCAAGATGAGCTTGGTGACAGCTTTATCTCCATCTTAAGTTACTGGGAATCGAAAAAGAAATGCAGTACTGAGCGAAAGAAAGGTGGGCTCGGAATGTTTCTTTTGCTTTGATCCTGGAAAGTAGGATGCCTGGCGTCAGGATGAACAGTACGTGTACTGGTAGCCTACTTCTGGCTGTGCCGCAACTCAGTCCGTAGTAATGAAAGCAGCATAGTGAACCCCAGCTCTCTGCTTGTCTGCCTGTCGTCTTACATGAACTAGTAGGACAATAATTTATTTCCTTTTGAGGAAAAACAACAACAACAATTGGATATTAATAGCTTTCTGGGAGAATGAATTGAGATATTGAAGCAAAAATCAGGAAAACTTGATACAGACAATATGGCGGTAACGGAGTTTGACTTTAGATTTGTTTCAAAATCAGCTTTATGCTGTGGAGAGGCACAAAGGCGGATAATGTACTATTTATCCTCTTCTGTGCTCCGATGGGTTTTCTGAGTGCTCACTCTTTTTTTCTTATTCTAATTAGCCTACACAAATCCTCCTGGCCCTGCTCTGAGTAGCTTTGTTACTTATTCGGTTGCCAGCCACAGGAGAGGGTGAGGGCGCCGCTGGTGTGGCAGAGCACAGGCATTGATGAGAACAATAGTTATTTGGACCCACCCAGGATCCGGTTCCCTTTATTCTCCCATCTTATCATATTTTAACTTCAGGGATGAATCCTTTTCCAACTGTAGTTCCTGGGCTAGGGTGGCCTAACTTCTCTTTTAACTCCAAGCAGGGCATGGCTGGCTAACCAGTCTACCACAATTACTCTGGCAGAGGGATAAATGACCAGTGGCCGGATGACTCACCTCTGTTTGCTATGCTTCACCCCCTAGGGGATTTGGAGCAGTGTTAAGAAAGTAAGGGGATTGTCATGATAGAGTTGTGACCTATGCTGTAAGCTCAGGCACTGCCACTTGTCTGGTTTTCAACACAGAAGAGAGCCAGGTCAACACAATGAGACTGTGGCCTGAAAGTTTTCAGAGCCATCCAATTCCAGAGCCACAGTCCACCCTCAACCTCTGTGTATGGAATTTAGTGCATTTTTGTATTCTTTCAAAACAATTGGAGCCCTTTTTCTCTCATACAGGAGAGAAGATTCCCCATGATCAGAGACCCCTTTCCTGTAACACATTCCTTCTTGGAGTTAGCCAGCACGGTCTGAGGCCAGGAGAAGGTCAAGTGCTAGGAATAAATTTCCTAGCAGTAGCTAATCCTGGAAGAAGGGCCTGAAATGTGCCACCTGTGTTTGAACAGGCGAGTAGTTTCCTCATTCTCCCAGTGTAGCTTGGAACAGCTATTTAGGTATAGTCAAACACAGAAGAGTCTGCCTATTGCTTTTGTTTTTACAAGTACTTCAAATAACCAACGTCATGCTAGGTTCAGTTTTCACAAAGACAAGCTGTCCTTTTTTTATGCATTTGGCTTTCATGGAATCTTCCAAGCTCCCCCTTTTCAACAATTTTTATTTTTCATTAAGATCTCTCTCTCTCTCTCTCTCTCTCTCTCTCTCTCTCTCTCTCTCTCTCTCTCTCAGGTCTTCTGTAGGATCATTAAGCGCTCTTAACTGCTGAGTCGTCTCCAGCCCCTTCCTAGATACTTTTATTAAGCCCTTTTCTGGTATCTGAATTCCTTATAGTGAATCCCTGACTTCTATAGAAATGTAAGTTTTCACTCATAATAAAAATGCCAGAGATTGGCACTGAAGAAAATGGTGAAAAAAACTTCCAAATATATTCGGAGTCCTTGATACATGATATGTACTGTGCGAGACTCTATCGGGCCGAGACTTTGGCCAGGTTAGCTAGCATAACGGAACATTAGCATACCTTGTACTATATGAGTAAGAACACATCTTTTCCAGGTGTTTGTAAGTCATGGAGGCAGTGGTTGAAGATGAGCTGCCACAGTTTGTGACGCAGATGAACACCGTGAAAATGGTGGGTGGTGGTGGCACATGCCTTTAATTCCAGCACTGGGGAAGAGCAGAGACAGGTGGATTTCTATGAGTTTGAGGCCAAGCCAGCTGGGGCTACATAATAAGATACTTTCTTTAAAGAGAGAGGGGGAGCTGGGGTACAGGGCAGGTTCTCCAAGTTTCCCATATGTCTCAGCAGGTGAAGCTCTGGAAAGGTACCCTTTAAAAGCCTACTAAATCACCATCAGTGGGGTGGGAGTCCAGACACGTGACTTCCATGAAGTCAGCCACTCCCCATGCTCCACAGGACACCACAAGAGGAAGTTTGAAGGCCAGAGGAAGAGAGAGCTGTTAAGAATCTACGGCTCAGTCTGAGGTGTCTATGATGTATTCTTCTGTTCTATTTTTGTTATTATTTTGTGGTGTGTAACTGTTGCTTCAGATTGTATTTTCAATTGATTTACAAAGTAAATATGCTTTGAGAAAATTTACAGCCAAGACAGTAGACATCCTATACTGTACAGAAATATTGATATTAGGAAGCCATAGTGAAAACAAAAGAAATAAGTAGAAAAATTCAAAATATAAGTGAACCTATTCCAATGTTTTGATAAAGATAAATGGCATTATAGCCATTATAAGTTATATAAATTAGATTGCAGCCAGTCATTATATCCTCTCCAATGTAGATAGCATTTAAGGAATGCTTGGCATATTCAAAGTAGGTAGTATCATAGTCCCCCTCTTGCTAGTAGGATATTGAAGAATAACAGGCTAATGGTTGGCAGAGGTTGTATGACCTGTATACCTTTACTGACTATACTATTCTCTCTCTCAGTGTAAGGGCTGATGGTCTGTCAGATCAGCAATAGAGGAAAAACTAGACAAAGGTTAACTGGAATTTCCCACTGAGTGTGGGAGACCATGCTTGCTCAAAGGTGCTCAAGGCACCTACAGTGCTTCAGAACCCTGTTGGTGAAACCTGCCAACAATTGCTGCTGAAATAAAAACACAAAGGTTACTTCTTACCTAACTGAGTGGAGAAGGTAGTAACTTGCCATTATTACGAAGATCGGTTTAAAGTTAAATAAATTTCATTTTGTGTTGTGTTTGGGAATGGTCAGAATAAGACTGATATTAAAAACGAACCCCACAGAAGCAAGGATGGACTCAAAAGCATAAGGAAAGGAGGACACTTTAGAAGCAAAAAAGGAAAGGGACCAACTGAAAGTTCACATCATAGAAGAGCAGCAAGGCGCCTATGATTGTTTTTTTAATTTACTATATGCACTTATCTAAAACCAGAGTCAGCAAACTGTTACTCAGAAGAAAACTCAGGCTCAAACCTTTGTTGAACAGAACATAAGACTTTACTGGGGTGTTGGCATATCTGTTCACCTCTGTGCTGTTTCAGTGTTGGCATACCTGCTCACCTCTGTGCTGTCTCAGACAATTCTTTGCTGAAATACTGTGGTTAAGCAGCTTCAATACATGCCCTATAGCCTATAAGAATCAAAGCGAGCATTGCCATCTGACCCTGTACATACAATGTTTTCCTCAACTTTACTTTAAAATGTACTTCTTAGTCTGGATTAAGGATTTAAAATTTTGAAGTGATAAAACCGTGTTTGATACACATCTGAGGGCCTTAATATATCCTTAGATTGTGGGAATCAAGAAGCATAGGGAACAGAAACATGATAACAAAACTGCATCAATAAATTCAACTGGCCATGATCATAAGCTTACAGGGTTGATTTCTTCATAGGATTGCCTTTGATAGCCAGAAATTACATTTGTAAAGATCCCAGCTTAGAAAGCACTGCTGCACCAGAGTATTCCGAAGCTCAAAGTGTTTGGGGTGGTGTTCTTTCGTGTGTTTGATCTTGCAGTTCTAATGTCACACTCTCCTTCTTTCAAAGAGTGTTTGTAATATGATTCCACAGATCTGTGAGTTAGTAAGGACCTCTGTGCCAGAAACAATCCTTTTTACAGCCACAGTGACTACTCGCATTTCACAATCTCTCCCCTCACCTATTTTTCATAGAAAAAGAAACCTTGACTCTTCGCTGAACATGTCATAGACTAGAATAAGAAACATCTGCCAGTCTCTCAGACACAGCCAGGATTAGATTGTCCTGACCAGATATACAAGTTAGAATTCATGCTTTTATTCATCCCACAAATCTACCATAGGTTTCAGATCCCCAACTGCTTCTCTGGTTCATAACTCAGTGGCTCCTGTGTTACAAACTTAGACCCCAGTGAGGCACCACCGGGGGAGGGTAGAAGCTTCAAGAGGGAGTACCTAGTGGGTAGTCCTTGGGTCTTTGGAGGCATTCCTTTGAAGAGATAATGGGATCCTGGTCACTTCCCCCTTTCTATCTTTTGTGTTTCAACTATAAGGTGAGTAGTTTGCTCCACCACACAGTTCCACCATGGTGTGCCAACAGAGGCCCAAAGCAATGCAGCCAACTGATTATGGATGTGTGCCAACAGAGGCCCAAAGCAATGCAGCCAACTGATTATTGACGTGTGCCAACAGAGGCCCAACGCAATGCAGCCAACTGATTATGGACGTGTGCCAACAGAGGCCCAACGCAATGCAGGCAACTGATTATGGACTGAAACTTCTAAAACCAGAAGCCGAAAAAAAATGTCTTTTTTAATAATTTGACTATTTCATGTATTATATTGTTATAATAAAGGAAAACTTTCTAACAGGGGGCGAGACTCTGCTGTATCACCCTTAAAACACTCACTGTGTGTTTGTCAGTTCCCTTACTGATTCTCTAAGCTTCAACATAAGTGTAACTGAATTCCTTTCTGCTTGAACTAGCTAAAATATCTTCTGTTCTCTCAAACTGAAGTCTAGAAAATTCCAAATTTGAAACGTAGAAGAGGGGTATCCTGAGTGGGTTAGACAGCATGTGGCAAGAGCAAGTAGAAGAGTCTGGAGAAAAAGAAACCCTTTTTGACTCAGTGGCAAATATTTTACCATTTCAACCTATGGAACATAATGAAGGCTGTTCTGAGAGGCAAGTCTGTAGAACAAAGTGCCTAACCGCCACCCCCCAACAAACAGAAAACACTGGAGAGATCAACTACTTCACGATGCACTTGAAATCTTTAGAGAAACAAGAGGAAATAATATCTCAAAAGAATAGAAGGGAAGAAACCAATGACTGAAATCAGTGAAACAGAACCAACCAACCAAAACGAAAACAGAGAATCAATGCAAAGAAGATTGACAAACTGTTAGCAAAATTAACCCATAGGAACATCTGAATTGTTGAAGCTCGAGTTTAAAAGGGATGTATTACAATCATTTGGAGGAAATTCAGAGACTCATAAGGATGTACTTTAAAAATATGTACTCCATTAAACCAAAAAACCTAAAAGTAGTGAATGAGTTTCTTCATACATGACAAAATTAAATTGAGGTGAAATAACCAATTTAAACAGACTCATACCTTCCAGGGAAATAGAAGCTGTGATGGCTATTCTTGGTTGTCAATTTTTCTGCATCTAGACTAACTAAACCTGAAGGGCCTGGGGACACCTGTGAGGTTTTTTTTTTTCTTATTTAAATTATTTGAGGTGGGAAGATTGACCTTTACTCATGGCCACAGTTTCTGCCGGCAGCCTATGTGAAAGAAGGAAGCTTTTGCTCTTTGCCTGCTTGCTCTCAGGCAAGACCATTCTTTCACTGGCATTAGAGCCTACTCCTTGGGGATGCAGGCATGTATGTAAGACAGCTGAGACATCCACCCTCACAGATGGAATAACTAATGGATTCCTGGACTTTCCATTGGTAGACATTGTTGAGCTAGGTGGATAACAAGCCTGTAAGGCACACTAATAAATTCCCTTTCTCTATATACAGATTGATTCTGTAAGTTTTGCTCTTGCAGAGAAGCCCTACGAGTACAGAAGCAGAAGTTAAAAACCTCCCAACAAGAGCAACAAACTCAGGACCAGATGGATTCAGCACAGGTCTCTACCAGAACTTCAAAGAAGAATTAGCACAAATACTCCTTAAATTACTCTTCCAAAGAGAAACTGAACCAACATATCCTAATTATCTTATAACATCACAATTATTCTGTTATCCAAACCACATAAAAAGTCAACAAATAAAAATTATTGACTAATATCCCTTATGAACATAGATTTTTTTAAAAAATCTCAATAAAATACTTCCAAACCAAATTCAAAGACACATCAAAAAGATTATCCACACAGTCAAGTTGGCTTCATCCCAGAGATGCATGGGTGGTTCAACATATGTAAATCAGTAGATGCAATCCATCAGATAAATAGAATAAAAAAGAAAAACTTCATGATGATTTTAAGACATATAAGTGACCTTTGACAAAATCCAACATTCCATCATAATGAAAGTCCTAGAAAGAGAAGGGACCTGTGTTAATGTAATAAAGGCAACTTACAGCAAGCCTATTGCCAATATCAACCTAAATGGAGTAAAACTCAAAGCATTTCCATGAAAATCAGAAACAAGACAAATGTACACTCTCTCCATATGTGATAGTTTGAAAGAAATGGTACTAGGTGGTGGTGGTGCACATCTTTAAACCCAGCATTCAAAAGACAGAGACAGGCAGTTCTCTGTGAGTTCAAAGCCAGCCTGACCTACAAAGTGAGTTCCAGGACAAGTTCTAAAGCTACAAGGAAACCCTGTCTCAAAAAAACCAAAAAAAAAAAAAAAGAAAGAAAATGGCTCACAAAGGGAGTGAAGCTATCAGAAGGTGTGGCCTTGTTGCAGTAGATGTGATCTTGTTGGAGTGTGTCACTCACTGTAGAGGTGAGCTTTGAGGTCTCATATATGCTCAAGCCACACCTAGTGAGACAGACCACTTCCTGTTGCCTGTGCAAGATGTAGAACTCTCAGCTACTCCATCACCATGTCTGCCTGCACACTGCCATGTCCCACCATAATGACAATGGACAGACCCTCTGAACTGTAAGTCACCCAATTAAATATTTTTCCTTTATAAGAGTTACCATTGTCATGTCGTCTCTTCAAAGCAATAAATCCCTAACTAAGACACCATACCTAATCAATGTAGTGCATGAAATCTTAGCTAAAGCAATAAGACAGCTGAAAAAGATCAAGGGGATACAAATAGGAAAAGAAGGACCAAAGTATCTTTATTTATGGATGATATGATTTTATACATAAAGGTTCATAAAAATTCCAGCAGGAAACTTCTATAGCTGTAAACATGTTCAGCAACTTATCAGGAAACAAAGTTAATGCACAAAAATCAGTAGCTTCCTTGTATACAAATGACAAACAGACGGAGAAAGAAATTAGGGAAGTAGGAACTTTCACAACAACCTCCCAAAACTCTTGGGATAGCTGTAAACAAGCAAGTGAAAGACTTGTGTAATAAAAACTTCAAGACATTGAAGAAAGAAATTGAAGAAGATACCAGAACATGGAAAGATTTTCCATAATCACGGATGGACTAATAATGTGAAAATGAACATTGTACCAAAAGCAATCTATAGATTCAATGCAAGCTTGCCCAAAATTCCAACAGAACTTCTTACAGAAATTGAAAAAAAAAACCACTTTAAACATCTTATGAAAACACACACACACACACACACACACACACACACACACACACATTCATACATGATAGCTAAAACAGTTGTGAATAATCAAAGACCTATTGGAGGCATCACCAGCCTATGTTTCAAGTTGTATTACAGACCTTAAACTTCCAAGGCAGTAAATTCAGTGATGGTAGGGATGAAAAGGGATTGATGGGCTGTGGAAGGAGGCAATACAAAAACCTACAGTACTCCAATGTGCACACAGCAATCTTCACTATTTCTGCCCAGCACAGCTGTTTTTTATAGGTTGAGAGGTTTCTTGTTTTAAAGTTTGTTTTAGAGATTATAAATATAATTGTATCATTTCCTCCTCCCTTTCTCCCTTCATACCCTCCCACATATCCTTCCTTGCTCTATTTCAAATTATATCACCTTTTTCATTGATATTGTTACACTCATGTATATGCTTAAATATAATTTGCCCAGTGTGCATAATGTTACTTATGTGTGTTTTCAGGGCTGACCATTTTAAATTGGATAGCCAGTTGGTGTGCTTTGCCTGGGGGAAGACGATTTCTTCTCCTCTCTGAGTTCCTATAGTTCTTCGCACAGGGCAGAGGTATCATGGGCTCTCCCCCTCCATTTTGGCATGTCTGTTTTTGCTGTTCTTGCTCGGTTCATGTTTAGGCTGGCACGCTGGCCAGACTTTATGGGTGCAGCTTCTGACATCGCTAGTAGATGAAATCTCACAGCAAACTCCCTGATCCTCTGGCTCTTACAGTCTTTCTGCACCCTCTCCTGCATTGTTTCCTGAGCCCCAGGTACAAGAGTGTTTTGTTGATGTATCCTTTGGGGCTGGGCTCCACAACTCTGCATCTTGATTGGTAATGATTTCTGCCTGCTACAGAAGGGAAGTTCTCTTGATGTGGGATGAGGACTACCCTTCGCTGTGGGTATAAAGACAAATGTTTAGAATATAGTTAGGGATTATGCTGGTTTAGTAAAGTAGTGATTGTGGGTTCTCCTCCAAGACCCATTTCACTAGCCCTGAGCAACTGGCTAGGTTTCCAGTACTAGGCATGATTTTTTTGTCTTGTTAGGCAGGTCTGCAGTCCAACTACAGAGGTAGTTGCCACCAAGGTTTTGCAGTCACTTTCACTCCTTGGATTGTTAAACCATGCTGGTCATTATTGTGGTTCATATGTATCTTAGCTGGATAGGAATGTTGGTTGCTTCTCTCTTTTGAAGGTCGCATGGTGCCTTCTGGTTACATGAAAGCTAGTCTTCAGGGAGGAGGCATTCAGGTCAGTTCCAGTTCAGGGGCCTCTGGGTCCCATGTCTGAAGTACAAGGTGTCCCTAGCAATAGACACTTACCTTCCTCCTCTGGGGCCATCCGAGGGCAATAGGAATAGGCTGCATGTTTTGGGAGTCTCTTGGAAAACCCTGACCACCAACTCAGGTTTTTGTTAAGTGGTCTTTGGCACTTGTTAAGGAAAACTTTGATCCTTGTTTTACATGTATAAGTTTTATTCTGTCACTGAAGTGGGGGGAGGGAGAGGGGCAGAGGGAGGGAGAGAAAACTTACCTATTTGTCTGGATCCTATGCCAACAGGTGTCCACATTGAACATAGTGGAGATAACTTTCTATTACAGAGAGGTCTGAGATCCTGAGTTGTATTCAGTCTCTAGACAGGACTTTGAGGTCATTTTTCTTGAATATAACCTGAGTTATTATCTAGGAAAAAGATGAAAATCAAGGGTGGGAATGGGCAGTTTATAACAATTTTTCTAGTATCTGTTCTTCTCAGTTATTCTCATCTCTACCAATAGAATGTATGGTTTTTATTTGGACACAAGAACCCTTCAAATCGAGACCATTTTCAAACTTTCCATATAGCTGTGTTTCTGATGTGAATTACTTTCTGCCAATTAGATGATCTCTTGAAATATTTGCAAGGCAAAGAATAAGCAGAGGCAACGTGGAGTCCCTGTTTTCTTTTTTCTGGTTGCTTTTGATCCAAGACACAACTCTGATCATGGTAGAAGCAAGGCAATTCTAAACTGGCTACCACAGCTTTCCAACTGAAGACCAAAGTATCTCTAAACGTTGGCAAGGCCTTAAATCCCATGGTATCCCCAAGTGTATGATGTAACTCACGCCTGTTTTGGAAAGCTCAATTTATAACTTGTATCATCAGCTGTAGCTTGAATTCTGATTAGTCTTAATAGTAAAAACCTGGAGTCACATATCAGTGGGTGAAAGATGAAAGATCAGAGAAGCAGAGCAGCCAGCCTCTAGTTCTTCCATGTATGAAACCTTCAGACTGAATGGAGTGTCCTGTCTCTACAAGGCATCAGACTGAATGGAGTGTCCTGTCTCTACAAGGCATCAGACTGAATGGAGTGTCCTGTCTCTACAAGGCATCAGACTGAATGGGGCATCCTGTCTCTACAAGGCATCAGACTGAATGCCCTGAGCTCCTGGTTCCTCCCGCCTTATATTCTTCTCTCTGCCCAGGCATATCCTTTCCTGCCTCCACATACCTAGTGTTGGGATTATGGGTGTGTGACTCCCAAGTACTGGGATTAATGGTGTGATCCACCATCGCCTGGTTGTTTCTCTTTGAGACTGAATCAATCTTGTATAACCCAGGGTAGCCCTGAACTCACAGCCTCCTGAGTGCTGGGTTTAAAGGTGTGTGCCACCACTGTCTGGCCTCTTTGGATAGCTAGTAGCTCACTCCATACTCTGATCCTGTGGCGAGCTTTGTTATAACACAAACAAAATATCACTACTGTCAGCGTTCCTGATAATTCTGTAAAGTGTTTGAGACCCCATAGAAAATTCATTTTCTATTTAAAATAGCTGAGGTTCTATTTTCTGGAATTAAATATGCATACTACATGTGGTGATTATAATGGCTTTTTAAAAAATGCTAACTCCTTTTTATATATTTTATTTTTATATTTTGTATATTATATTTTTTAAAAATATAGTTTATTTATATGTGTGTTTCACTATGCAACATGTACCCACGGAGGGCAGAAACGAGTGATCGCTTGGTCTGCAGTAACAGGTAGTTGTGAGCCACTTGAGACAGGAGCCGGAAATTGAACCCTGGTCCTCCGTAAGAGCAGCAAGTGTTCCTGACTGCTGAGCCATCTCTCCAGTTCCTGATGCTACTTTTATGAATGAGACTCTGAGACAATAGTGAGCTGAAATTCCCACTCCGGGAGAAGGGAGCTCATTGGTAGCGCTTGCCCTAATCTGTGTCAAATGCTCCCACCATTGTGACCTCAAGCTTTGAAAGGTCCAAGAACCTGCAGGCAGATCTCAGCGCACCAACTACCCAGAGGGTAAGTCGATTTCCCAGCTCACCAGGCCAGTATTTAGTAAGAAGATGGAAAGTAGGGTGTTTATTTGGTTTGAACATGCATTGTACTCCACCAAGAGAGCTTTGGGCTGCCAGCGCACTAAGAAATCCAGAAGACACAATAAAAATGTCTTCACTGCAGACAGCTGACTAGTGATCGCCGAAACAGAGAAGGAAACCCTTGACAGCTCCAGGTAGGATTTAGTTGGAGAGTATTGCCAGTATTACAAGCACGTGACATAAGCATGTGAAGTATTTAAATAGCTGTGGATCATAAAGACTGGGGTGCAATTAGTCAATCAATAAGGCAAATATACTTAAAATCATTGCTTCATCACTCCTGCCCTGGTTTGGATGTGTTCATTTCAAAGTCTAGGTTTTGCCAGTGTGATGGTAGTGAAGGCGAGGCCTGTGCGGGGTAAGTGGGTCATTAAGGCCTCTTTTTCACATATGGGTTTAGATGCCTAATGAAAGAAGTGAGCCGGGCAGTGGTGGCGCATGCCTTTAATCTCAGCGCTCGGGAGGCAGAGATAGACAGGCAGATATCTGTGAGTTTAAGGTCAGCCTGGTCTACAGAGCGAGTTCCAGGACAGGCTCCAAAGCTACAGAGAAACCTTGTCTCGAAAAACAAAACAAAAACAAAAACAAAACAAAAAACAAACCCCAAAAACCGAGAGATAGAGAGAGAGTCAGAGTCAGAGTCTCAGTAACAGGAATTGATCCCTTCACCTTCTATTCTAGGGGGCTAAACCTACCTGAGCATTGATCTTGGGTTTACCAATTTCCAAATAATTTTTAATTGTTTATAACTTGTCCAGTTTCAGTTATTCCGCTATAGCAACACTGATAATGGACTAAGATACTTCCATGAAGCTGATTTTATAGTTGAGGCAGTTTTACAGATGACCTACTAGAAAGTTCTTAAAGTCTGTAAGAACACACACAATGCGCTTTGTATTTTCTTAGGTATTATATGGAAACTTTGTGCTTGGTATAATAAGTTGGAAATAGTTGTTTCAATGGTTGTTCTATTATCTACCTCAATGCTAGGATGAAGACTTTTTTGTTGTTTTGTTTTGCTTTTCGAGACGGGGTTTCTCTGTAACCTTGGATCCTTGCTTTTCGAGACGGGGGTTTCTCTGTAACCTTGGATCCTGCCCTGGAACTAGCTCTTGTAGACCAGGCTGCTCTCGAACTCACAGAGATCTGCCTGCCTCTGCCTCCCGAGTGCTGGGATTAAAGGCATATGCCACCACCATCCGGCTTAGGTTGAAGACTTGTATACAAATGCTTTGCAGAGAATTTTGAAAAAAGCAAAACAAACTGCTAAGACAGGAGATAAATGATACAAATGTTTATAATAATAAGCATATCATGTAGTGGGTTTTTTGTTTTTTTTGCAGGTTCTTAGTGTAGCTGGGACTGACTTAAAACTCAAGGCAATCTTTCTGCTCATGCTCCAGGCTCATAGTTCTTAGCACTGAAAAGATGTCAGGAGAAAGTCGCATGAGAGAGAAGTACAAAGAGGAGATGGGTAAAGTAACTGTGCCTCAAGGGCTCAGCCATTCCCTGGACTTAGCCGCAAGCTCTGGTCTTGTACCAGGCTCTGGCGAGACACTGCAGACAGGGTGCCGATGGGAAGACCCAGTGAATTCTCTCTATGACTCATTAAGCCCTTAAAGGGTTTTTCCTTTTAAACACTGCAGTAGGAACAAACTTTGCAGAGAACAATGGAGAAAAGTGTAAAACGATTGGGGGTAGATCCCAATCTCTCCATGTCTTCATATGCTAGGTATATAATTCAAAAGGGCAAAACATTTTTAATTAAAAGACTTTCTTAAAAAGCAATGAGTTTTATAAATCATGTTCTTCTTTATATATATATATATATATACCAATTTAAAAATATTCCCACTAATTTCTTTCTACAATCTATCAATATTCCTCTTCCTGAGTAACCAAAACCACTACTTGCTTAGTAAATAAGTGCAGATATTAAGAAGGGATATTTTAAAGACAAAAATGAAGACATAGTTTTATCCAAAATGCTTCTGCGTTAGAACTATTGATTTTAAATTCCACCTAATTAGTAGGTGAGTGAAAGTCTTTTGTTTTGGTATTTTGAATATCCTCTCTGACATCTCTCTTTGTCTGATGTGCTATAAACTCAGAATGGAAGCATTATTATATTATAATCATAATAGTCTCTAATGGATTTTCCCCACTGCCACCCAGTACTTCTCAGCCATCTCTATATACTGATCTCATTTTCCTAATTCACTGTGTTCATGAGGCCAATCCTGTTACATAAACTAAACATCCACATGGGATGTATCCAAGCATTATGGAAATGTGTTCCAAATTAGAGAAAGCTGAGATTTCTAAACGTATAAGAAAACTATAAATAACCTAGTGTCTCAGGAGAATAGAAATTTGTAGAACATGCTTCTAAGAGATTGAACATAAACAAAAATCAACCCACATAATTTTGTACAAAGCATTGAAAACTGCTGCTTCAGGGATTTTAAGAAAATAGTGAAGAGACAGAGTAGAGACTCCAAATGTATGGTATCTCCATGTAAGAATTGCTTGTAGCAACACAAAATTTAGATACAATCTAGTAAGAAATATGAGACTGTATCTATGTCTACAATCAATATAAAGTAGAGAAGACACAAAATCTCCGGCCACTGTGGATTTACATTAGAAAGTAGTTAAAATAAAAATTATCTAGAAATCCCCCAAATCTCGAAAATTTAGCAAATAAACATGTCTGGGTGTAATCACAAAAACACAAGCCACAAAGGAAACTGGACATATTAAGTATTTATTTGTGTGTGTGTACACATGTGTGCACGTGTTTATGTGTGTGTGCGCATGTGCGCAAGCGCGCTGTTTCTGCATGCTTCCACATCTCACTCATGTTTCATCGTTAAGCATGGTATAGTGGTACAGTCTTCATAGGTGCCCATTATCAGCTTGGCAGGCACATTCTATCCTTTCTTTGCTGGGTCTGTCTACTGGTATCGGATGTTGAATATTTCTTAATGCTTATTCTTCATCTGTTGAGATTATCATAATTTCACTTTTATTCTGTTGGCACAGTGATGATATTGTTTGATTCCCAGTTCTTAAACTAGCCTTGAATTTCTGCAACAAAATCTAATTTCTGACATATTGTATTACTTGATTTGATAAGAGTTTGGCCTATGCTCATGAGCAGTATTTGTTAGGAATTTTCTTAATACATTTTTTCTGATTTTAGTATTACAAGATAGGAGTCTTTAAAATGTGTTGAAATGTGTTCATTTTCCTAGAAGAGTTTGATACATTATTTCTCTTCTAAGCGCTTGACAGAATTCACGAGCAAAGTGGTGATGATGGAGATTCAAACTCTAAAGTCAATGTTTTAAACAGCTATAACAGTCCTGAAGTTATTTCTTTTTAAATAAGCTCAGTACTTTTTGTTTGTTTGTTTTGTTAGTCTTGGTTAATTTCAAGATAGGGTTTCACTGTGTAGCCCTGGCTGTCCTAGAACTCACTCTGTAAACTAGGTTGTCCTTGAACTCACAGAGATCTGCTGGCCTCTGTCTTCCAAGTGCTGGTATTCAAAGCATGCACCACCATGGTACTTTCCATTTCCTAAGGAATTCGACATTTTTTTCTTGTTTATTTGGATGAAACAATGTAATTGGCCAAATATCTTTTCTTTTTTATATGAGGATATTTTCAGCAAAATGGGAAAAAAAACAAACCAGAACAAAACAAAAAGCTAAACCTCCTCTGGTTACCATTTTAACTTCTGTATTAGTGACTTTTCTGCTACAGGGATAAAATACCATGACCCAGGCAAGTTATGGAAGACAGAGATTATTGTGAGTAACGATTCCAGAGGGAGAGTCCACATAGCGGGGAGATGGCAGTGAGCTCTGCTCAGAGTGTGCTGGGTGTCAGCCAGCGCAATCAGTCAAGGAAAGAAGAGACAGCCAAATTGCGGACAAAGAAATGAAATTGCCTTTACAAATGAAATGGACCCCTTTGTTAAAATAAACAAACAAATAAACCCGTGAGATCTACAAATATCTGCTAGGTCCAGGAAGTGATAAAAATTAACTAAAATGCAACTGGGGTATATACACTAGTAATATACAATTGAAATTTCAATTAGCACAACATCCTCAGTTGCAATAGTGTAAAATATGAGCTGCTTTAGGACAAATATAAGAAAATGTGCAAATCATAATCTGTAAAACATGGGGAAAGAAGAAATCCTAAACAGAGATAACAGTATACTTATGGGTAAAAATGGATAAGATACTGATTCTTTCCCAGTTTTATCCATAGTTAGAATACAGTCACTTGATATTTGGATACTGACAGCTGTTCTACAGTTCCTGTGCTGATTCAATGGCCATAATAGCCAAAGTATTTCTGAAAAAGAACAGTTCTCTAATTTTACTATTTGACTGTTTACTATAATTTGACTATGATATGTCCATAGAGCTACATTGCTCAAAATTGCTACACTGTAATTAAGATAGGCAAATAAGTTAAGAAAGACTGGAACACTGAACTAAAGAGCCCTAAGTAAATGGCTAATTGATTTTCAGTAGATGTGAAGTCATTTTAAAAGTATGAAATTAATTGAATAATGATTTTGTATATGATGCAGCCATTAAACTTTTGTATGAAATGTATTTTTCATAAAATATTAAAAAGAAGACTGCAATATCCAAAGGACTTTATAAATTAGTCTTCTGAGATTTTTAATGAAATTACTATGTTTCAAAAGGATGTATATATATATATATATATGTATATATAAACGTATATGTATATTTACAAAGAGCAAAATGATTTTTACTAATAGGAGCTTATAGCTGCTTATAATTTCAGGCTTTTTTGGCATTTACATTTTATTTACAATAGACATGTACTGTAATAAAAGGCATCAACAAGACATCATCACATAACATAATTACTTTATAAAGTATAAGTTTATTTGGGCTGGAAATATCTGTGTGTGGTATAAAGGTGGGAAGCAATATTCCAAATAGCAATAAGAACATAGTTTCAGATATCCTTTTAGCTTCATGCTTTCCTTGGTTTCAAATTTTTCCACATTGAACTTATCTTGCTTTTGATAAATTGTGAAAGCAAGAGATGTCAAATTTCAAACTATCAGGAGGTCTCTGTAACCAATTAGCTAAAGTTCTAGCTCTATGCAATATCAGGATGCTCAGGATGCTCCTAACGTTCCTCCCATCCCATGCATGCCCTCTTCTTCTCCTGACCCCGCCAGCACTCTCCAGTCTCCATTCCAAACGACTCACTGCCTCCACTTGATCTCAGACCCTGCATTTGGTGGCTGTGTTTCTCCCCAGGCTTGTCCACTTCTCACTGCCTTTTAAATGAAGCTCTTGTTAATTTGAGCTTGTCAGAAATGAAAAGGGGGACATAACAACAGACACTGAGGAAATTCAGAGAATCATTAGATCTTACTACAAAAGCCTGTATGCCACAAAATTGGAAAATGTAAAAGAAATGGACAGTTTTTTAGATAAATACCATATACGGAAATTAAATGAAGAACAATTTAAATAGACCTATAAGTCTCGAGGAAATAGAAGCTGTCATCAAAAACCTCCCAACCAAAAGAAGCACAGGACCAGATGGTTTTAATGCAGAATTCTACCAGAACTTCCAAGAAGAGCTAATACCTATACTCCTTAATGTGTTTCACATAATAAAAACAGAAGAGTCATTGCCAAACACATTTTATGAAGCTACAGTTACCCTGATACTAAAACCACACAAAGACACAACCAAGAAAGAGAGTTACAGACCAATCTCACTCATGAACATCAATGCAAAAATTCTCAGTAAAATACTGGCAAACCAAATCCAAGAATACATCAAAAAAATTATCCATTATGATCAAGTAGGCTTCTTCCCAGAGATGCAGGGCTGGTTCAACATACAAAAATCTATCAATATAATCCATCATATAAATAAACTGAAAGAAAAAAACCATATGATCATTTCATTAGATGCTGAAAAAGCATTTGACAATATTCAACACCCCTTTATGATAAAGGTCTTGGAGAGATTAGGGATACAAGGACCATATCTAAATATAACAAAAGCAATATACAGCAAGCCGACAGCTAACATCAAATTAAATGGAGAGAAACTCAAAGCCATTCCACTAAAATCAGGAACAAGACAAGGCTGTCCACTCTCTCCATATCTCTTCAATATAGTGCTTGAAGTTCTAGCAATAGCTATAAGACAACATGAGGAGATCAAGGGGATTTGAATTGGAAAGGAAGAAGTCAAACTTTCATTATTTGCAGATGATATGATAGTGTACATAAGTGACCCCAAAAACTCTACCAAAGAACTCCTACAGCTGATAAATATCTTCAGTGATGTGGCAGGATACAAGATCAACTCAAAAAAATCAGTAGCCCTCCTATAACACAAAGGATAAAGAAGCAGAGAGGGAAATCAGAGAAACATCACCTTTCACTATAGCCACAAATAGCATAGAGTATCTTGGCACTAACCAAGGAAGTGAAAGATCTATTTGACAAGAACTTTAAGGCCTTGAAGAAAGAAATTGAAGAGGATACCACAAAATGGAAGGATCTCCCATGCTCCTGGATTGGTAGGATCAATATAGTAAAAATGGCAATTCTACCAAAGGCAATCTATAGATTCAATGCAATCCCCATCAAAACCCCAGCAAAATTCTTCATAGACCTTGAAAGAACAATAACTAACTTTATTTGGAAAAACAAAAAACCCAGGATAGGCAAAACAATCCTATACAATAAAGGAACTTCTGGAGGCATTACCATCCCAGACTTCAAACTCTATTACAGAGCTACAGTAATGAAAACAGCTTGGTATTGGCATAAAAACAGAGACGTTGACCAATGGAATTGAATCGAAGACCCGGATATTAATCCACAAACCTATGAACACCTCATATTTGACAAAGAAGCTGAAATTATACAATGGAAGAAAGAAAGCATCTTTAACAAATGGTGCTGGCATAACTGGATGTCAACCTGTAGGAGAATGAAAATAGATCCTTATCTATCACCATGCACAAAAATCAAGTCCAAATGGATTAAAGACCTCAATATAAATCTGACCACACTGAACCTGATAGAAGAGAAAGTGGGGAGTAGCCTGCAATACATGGGCACAGGAGACCACTTCCCTTTTATAACTCCAGTGGCACAGACAATAAGAGCAACAATGAATAAATGGGACCTCCTGAAACTGAAAAGCTTCTGTAAAGCAAAGGACACTGTGATTAAGACAAAAAGGAATCCTACTGAATGGGAGAAGATCTTCACCAACTCCACATCAGACAAAGGTCTGATCTCCAAAATATATAAAGAACTCAAGAAACTAGACATTAAAATTCTAAATAACCCAATTAAAAAATGGGGTAATGATCTGAACAGAGAATTCTCAACAGAAGTTTGAATGGCAAAAGATACTTAAGGTCATGTTCAACTTCCTTAGCAATCAGGGAAATGCAAATCAAAACAACTTTGAGATACCATCTTACTCCTGTCAGAATGGCTAAAATCAAAAACACCAAGGATAGCCTATGCTGGAGAGGATGTGGATTAAGGGGAACACTCATCCATTGCTGGTGGGAATGCAAACTTGTGCAACCACTTTGGAAATCAGTGTGGCGGTTTCTCAGGAAATTGGGAATCAACCTACCTCAGAATCCAGCAATACCACTTTTGGGAATATACCCAAGAGATGCCCACTCATACCACAAA